>JAJHSJ010002344.1:0-53228 GCA_021015155.1 Magnolia officinalis | reverse complement strand
AATTAAAATCTCAAGTGGACTACACCACAGGAACAGTTTGATTGAAACCTCTTACCATTGGAAACTTTTTGGAGGCCAGAGAAGAAGTTTTGGATCAAGCTGATGTTTGTGGGTCTCTTCATCCATGACTTGTGATCTTATTGAACAGGTTGGATGACAAATAAAAAACTACATTGGACCTAGGAAGGTTTCAACGGTGGAAATCATTATTCCACACTGTTTCCTGTGTAATGGTCTACTTGAGGTTTGGATTTATTTCAATTTTGGGATAAACCCCCTAAAATTAGCAGTAAAAAAGGATGGACGGTGTAGATTAAACCACATAAATTCACAGTGGGCCCAACTGAGTTTACTCAGTACGATAAAAGCGTACTGAGTAACTCAGTACGATAAAAGCGTACTGAGTAACTCAGTACGCAATCCGATTTCCTGCTCCTCGATCTCCGAGTTGTACGAACGGTTCAAAGGAGATCAAAGTTATATGGGCTTGAAAATTCTGCATTTATTATGTCCACACCGTTCATCCATTTGGCGAGATCATTTTAGAGCTTGATCACAAAAATGAGTCGTATCCAAAGCTCAAGTGGACCACACCATAAATAGCAATGGGAAGAATGATTCTCACCATTAAAACATTCGAAGGGCCACCATAACGTTTATTTTCCATCCAATCCGTTCATAAGGTCACAAAGACTTGGATGAAGAGTAAAAACAAATATCATAGTGATCCAAAGCTTCTGTGACCATAAAAATGCTTTCAATGGTAGATGTTCAATTCCCACTGCTTTTTTCCATTGTGGTCCACTTGATCTTTGGATCTTTCGTATTTTTACGCTAAGCCTTACAAAGAGCTCTCCAACTGTACGGACGGTTTGGATTAACACATAGGTCATGGTGGGACCCACAGAACTTGGTGACGTAAACACACTAGCGAGTTCGGTGGTAGGTGGTACACCAGCCAATCCGCCGCTGATTATTTTTCACATTGGCCGTTCGTCGTATATCAAATAATCGACAAGTTGTGAGGTCTTTTCCATATGAATTTTATTTTATAAACCATCAAAAGAGAGTTCCACTATCTGGACGGTTTATTTTGAGTTATACATATTCCAAGTGTACAGTTTCGTAGTGCCTACGTATTATGCATCGCACTCTGCTGTTATGAGAGGTTTTTCGCCGAAATAGCCCCAGCGGTGCGAGCTCATTCTCTTATGACGCGAGCTCGTTCTTCCGTGACTTAAGTGATGAAAATGCTTTTAATTGAAATAGTTGCTTGTGGTATGGCATTAACTTGTCCCGTAAAAAGAAAATGGGTTTGGAAGGAGATTTTCAGTTCTACAAAAAGAAGAAAAAGGCCGCTCTTGTTGGGTTTTGGATTGCGGAATCACACAGAGATAGATCTAGGATAGCAATCTATGAGCACCAAGCAAACACAAGAGAACACAAAAATTTAACGTGGAAAAACCCTTTTGGAAAAAAACTACGGCACGAAGCGACAAATCTTGACTATGAAAGCAGAAATTACAAAGAGAAAAGACTTACTTGACTTGAGCAATCCTCAAATCTCTCCCTCGCTCCACCATTTTAGAAACCCTATAACCCTTTTAGAAAGCCTTAGAATCTCTTAGAATACCTCATAATCCAGTTCACACCCATATATATAGTTTTAGAAAAAATCTCAAACAAAATCGGAAGGAATCATAAATAAAATCGGAAACAAATCCCGCACTTTCGTAGTTGCGCGAAAAATATGCACAGAATCTGATTAGATTAAGACATCAAATACAACAATCTCCACCATGTCTTCAATATTAAACGTGTAGTTCATTGTCCTCTTCTCTTATCTTAGCCTCGCATCATAGCTTCATCAATGTTTCTCGTGAACACGTCGTCTTCCTTTTACTCCATCGCCAAGCCTAAAGAAGTTGCACAGAACTTGAACTTCTCTGTAGGAACAACATTGGTGAGCATGTCTGCTGGATTCACGCTGGTGTGAATCTTCTCCAGAGTTACGCCTCCTTCCTCAAGCACCTATCAGATAAAATGATGACGAACGTCAATGTGTTTAGTACGAGAGTGATAAACAAAATTTTTAGCCAAATTGATAGCGCTGTCGCTATCACAATTAACCGACACGGCCTCCTGCTGAAGTCTTAACTAATTTATCATGTCTCTTAACCAAACACCTTCCTTAAATGCTTCCGCCACTGCCATATATTCTCTTTTGGTCATGGAAAGTGCCACCACAAACTGAAGCTTCAATATCCAACTAATTGCTCCACCCACTAGTACAAACGAGTATCCTGAAATTGACTTTCTGGAATCCACACTGCCTTTGTAGTCTGAATCCACATACCCTACCACTTTGCTCCTGTCTTCTCAAAAGTTAAGACGTAGTCTTTTGTACCTCGAATGTATCGAGGTAGTCATTTCACCGCTTCTCAATGTTGCTTGCCGGGGTTTGAAATATATCTACTCACAACACTGACTGCCTGTGAAATATCTGGTATCGTAAAGACCATGATATACATTAAAATGCCAACCACATTCGAATAAGGCACATGAAACATAATCCGTTTTTCTTTATTTGATTTAGGACATTGTTCTAAGGAAAACTTAAAGTGGGCCGCGTGGGGAACGCTCACCGGCTTTGCTTGGTCCATCCCATACTTGATCAGCACATTTTCAAGGTATGCTGTATGTGATAACCGAAGTCTGCTTCTCTTCTTGTCTCTATGAATATCTATGTTGAGAACCCTCTTTGCAGCCCCCACATCTTTCGTCTTGAATATCCCTAATAACTGAGTCTTCAGTACGTCGATTTCAGACATATTATGACTGACGATCATCATATCATCAACATACAATACTAGGATAATGAATTTTTCATCATTCAGTGTCTTGTAATAGACAGTGATCGTATTCACTCCGAGTAAATTTCTAACTCAACATGAAAGAATCAAATTTTTTACACCACTGCCTATGCGACTGTTTTAGGTCGTACAATGACCTTGTTAACCTGCAAACATTTTCTCTACCTTTCTAACTTCGTAGCCGTCTAGTTGCTTCATGTAGATCCATTCTTCCTACTTCTCATGTAGGAATGTAGTCTTGGCATCTATCTGTTCCAGCTCGAGATTGTATTGGGCAACCAGCGCTAACATGAATCTGATATATACTTGCTTAACCACCGGCGCGAATATCTCTATGAAGTTGATTCCTTCTCTATGAGCATACTCATTCGCTATCAGCCTTGCTTTTTATCTATCATGTTTTCTTTTGAATAACCACTTGCATCCGATCGCTTTTCAACCCACTGGAAGCTCCGCTAACTCCCATGTGTAATTTATACAGCGAGTCCATCTCATCATCCATAGCCGTCTTCCACTTTTCTGCATTAGGCTCATCAAGAGCCTCTTGAATAGTTGATGGATCCCCCTCATCTGTAATGAGGGTATATGTGATATTAGAGTCATCCTTATATCTTGCCGGTAACATGCGATCACGCGTTGAGTTTCTTCTCACAGGTAGCTGCTCCACCTGCTCTTGTATACCTTTGTCTGCGCATCTGTTTCTGCCTGAGTATCATTTGTGTCAATCTGGATGTCTACGATCAACCTTTCTGGTTCCTCTTGCTCCTCTTGATCATTCTTGTGGAATACAAAGCTTTCATCGAATCTGACATCACGACTAGTGATGACATTGCTTGTGACCTTGTTGAATAACCTGTAACCTTTCACACCAACACCATAGCCAACAAAAATATACTTTTTGGCTCTATGGTCTAGCTTATCTCTCTCAACTGACGGTATATGAGAGTAAGCCTCATAAGCAAATATGCACAAATGTGAGTGATCCAACTTATTACCACTTCATACTTCCTCTGGGATTTTACATTCAATTGTTATAGATGGGGACCAATTCACCAAATACCAAGCTGTGTTAACGGCCTCTGTCCATAGGTCCTTGCCCAACGCAGTATTACTTAACATGCATCGGGCCCTCTCCAAGAGAGTTCGATTCATCCGCTTAGCCACACCATTTTGTTCGGGTATGTGGCGCCCTGTGTTATGCCTAATGATCTCTTCATCCTTGTAATATTCATTAAACTCAGTGGAAGCAAATTCTCCACTATTGTCAGTCCTTAAAATCTTTATTTTTTGCTCTGACTGTTTTTTCCACCATTGCCTTATATTGTTTGAATATGGTGAAAACTTCGGATTTACATTTCATGAAGTAAACCCGAACTTTCCTGGAGTAGTCGTCAATGAATGAAACCTCTGGCGATGGCCCCAATACGTCAGAGTGCACATAATCAAGCACTCCCTTACATACATGTTTTCCATATTTAAAAGATAATTTAGATTATTTACCATATATAGAATACTTCCATATATCTAAATCATAATTTTTAAAAGATGGAATCAAACAACGATCAGATAGTACCTTAATGCCCCGCTCGCTCAAATGGCCCAGACGAGCATGCCACATACATACAAACGTGGAATCTGCAACAGCTGTTGTCGCTCCACCTGCTGAAGTGTTCTCAATCAACCTGTAAAGGTTTTCGTGCCTTTGCGCTCTCATAACCACAAGTGCCCCTTTTAAAACTTTAAGGAGACCATCAATAACAGTGAATTTGCACCCTATAGCCTCGATTGCACCGAGAGAAATCAGACTTTTCTTCATATCAGAAACATGCCTGACATCAGTCAAGGTACACTCCATCCCATCAAACATCTTGATGCTCACAGTACTAATAGCCACAACATTACATACATTGTCATTGCTCATAAAAACTTGTCCACCATCACATTCCCTGTAACTGACGAACCAACTCCAATGAAGAGTCATGTGATATGATGCTCCTATGTCAATGATCCACTCATATCTAAGATTGTCATGCAAGTGTCCGACCATAGACACAGACAGATCATCACCTCCACTTGTTTCTTCATCAGATGTGACAACATTGGCCTCATTGGAAGAAGCCTCTGAGTTTTCTTTCTTTGCTTTAGGATTTGTGCAATCCTTCTTCATGTGTTCATTCATCTCATAGTTCCAGCACTTTAATTTTCCTTTGCCCTTGTTCTTGGATTTGGATTTAGGTTTTGAGGATCCTGTACCTCGATTAGTATTCCTACACTTCGTAATTAGTGCATCGGAAGATGTCCCCATGCCGCCGTTTAGCTTTCATATGTCCTTCCCTCGAAGGGCTAAGATAACGGTGTTGATAGTCAAGGTTTTATTTGCAGTGCACATTGTGTCCTTGAATGGCTCATACGATGCCGGAAGAGAATTCAACAACGTACATGCTTGTTCCTTATCTTTAATCACTTCCTCCATATCAAACAGTTTGCAAACTAATTTATTAAAGTTGCTGATGTGAGCCTTCAGATCTTCACCCTCTGTCATCTTGAAGGTGTACCACTATAGCTTTAAGTGTAGGCGATTTTCAGAGGATTTTTTCGCATAGATATCCTCTAACTTCGCTTATAAACTAGCTGCAGTTTTGTAACACCCCGTATTTTTCTTTACTCGGGTGTTACCTTGAAGATCCATCTTGACCATGAAATGAGACCATTCGCACAATCGACCTCAAGATTTGCCATTCATCCGCCAAATTGCAAAGTAGCCAACACTAAACCATCAAAGGACTGAATGATGGCAATTAAATCACACTGAAGTTTCACATAATGCCCTATTATATCAAGTGAACCATACATCGTTAGTTTCGGGACCAGATCCGTCTACATAACCCCATTAGACAAGTCAACCATTAGATATTATTGTTAGTGCATTTTCTAGTAAATCCAACCATTGGATCATTTGAATTATCAAGAAGTCGAGATTTAGTAACTAAACGTTCATGTGTTATGGCCCACTAAACAGTTAAAATACTTTAAGAATTAAGCACACGACTCATGAATGTTAGGATAACTCTGTTTAGAAGTAGACTCTACAATTTTAATTGTTTTAAATAATAATAATAATAATAATAATAATAATAATGAGATTTTAGTAATGATAATTAACATTATGAATGCGTATTGAGTCATCTAAACCTCGATCCAACAATTAACTTCTAGTTAAGTGAACCCTTAGACTTTTAACCGTTGATATGAAAATTGAGAATGATCTGACCCTCAGACCAAAAGAAATCCATGATTTGAGTTAAAAGTCAGAAGTATGGCCCACCTTATCTATAGATCTACCCCATATGTGAACTGAGACACCCTAACAGGACTAGTAGGAGCCACTGAACGACATGGATCTTTCAACACATCATTGTGGACCCCACACTCACAGTGTGAATGTATACCAATGGGGTGTACCCACGCAACACAGAACCTTAGAGCTTGGTCAAACAGAGTTGACCCGAGCAAGACCTGAAAAGGGGAATTTTATCTCCTTGTTCCCGCCCGGATCGACGGTCACAGTTTGTTTAAGATAGGTCCCAGCACCATGAGCATTGATTAGATCTAGACCATTCATCGAACCCATATGTAAATCTCGAACGATCCCCAAGTGGTTTCATTCGTTCAAATTCATTCAGGAGCTCACAAACACGATCGCAAGTAGGTGTGCATGTGAGCGTCATTCCGAAAATGGAAACTTTGGTTCCGTGCTGACAATTCAAGAGTGCTGCTCTCCTGCCTTCGAGACCGTTGGATGCAAAGCATCTCAACCCTTCATAAGTTTAGGGTTTTCTGACAAAAGAGGCGCAACTTAGAGCACTTTCTATTAAGTTGGCTGCCCTAAAAAGGATCTCAACCGCTCGTTTGCTTCTGGGAGCTGTGTGGCATCCTAGTGGTTGATACTAGGGCGACCAGCGAGACCATCTCGATCGGATTAAAGTTCTCACGAGAAACTCGTTGTTACATGAGTTAATAGCGCGGCTGAAAAACTCGGAGCCCATCAAATGTGGAGGACAATTTGATGATTGGAGGGTCCCACAAGTTCCTTGAGACCAATTTGGTCTGTCCAGAAGCATTAGGTCGTAAGATAAACCACTTGACCGAGTTCTGCCATGATTGCTCAGATCATCTTCCTCGATCGGCCAGGAAAACGCACCATCCGATCATGGGCCATAAAATCCTGATCAGTGCCGATCATACAAAGGTCCACTTACCCAGAAACACGATGATTAGGGCGGATCGGATCTGGTCATCGATTTTCACATATAGGTAATGTTTTTTTTTTTTTTTTACAAAACCTTGAGACCGCAAGCGGATTAACTCATGAACCCAATAACTAATCCCGGATTAGTTACATCCGAAGCCTCTGGAAGGAATTGCGGAGGCTATAAGAACTCCCTTTCCAATTCAGGAAATACCGAAAAGGCAACCCTAAAAGCTAGCGTGAATGAGGGAACATAGAGAGAGAGGGAGGGCGTCGTCTGTCTGTGGTCACACTGAGTCATGCAAACTCGATCCAAGTAGTTGCAGGATCGGACCAAGTCCAACATTTCGTGGTCTTTCTAACCACAAGCGAGAAGAAAGAGGGAAGGTCGAGCAACAAGAAGAAGGAAGAAGAGAGAAATCCAGGGCCGCTGCTCATCATGCCGCATAACCCGACTCGTTGTCGAGTTGTCGGGTCAATCCAGGTCTGCTGGATGGGTTTGGCATGGAGGAAGAAAATAGTTAGAAGGAAAGAAAAAGAAAAACAAAAAGAGAAAAGAAAGTGGAAGGAAGAGAGGAATGGAGGATGTTTTTGTTGCCACTTTTGGATGCGCTGTTACTGAGGAGTCGGGCTGACTCGTTGTTGCCAAACGAGTGGAACTGAGTCGATTTGAGTTTTGCAGTGTCGGGGCTGATTTGAGCCCAGGCCTTGTAATTCCAGTAGAAGGAGAGAGAGAGAGAGAGAGAGAGAGAGAGAGAGAGAGAGAGAGAGAGAGAGAGAGAGAGAGAGAGAGAGAGAGAGAGAAGAAGGAAGAAGAAAGAGAAAGAGAGAGAAGTGTGGTCTGTCGAGTTGGGTCGGGTTGACTTAGCGATCGACTGAGTTCAACTGAGCCCAGATTCATTACGGCACAACCAGGGGCTGTATCCTTATTAGATTCAGTCCAGCCATCTGCCGAGTTGTGAGCTCCAATGCATGGAGTTGTACCTGATTCAGCGTTTCAAGTTTCTCCTGTTGGGTTGAATCGAGACTACGTTTAATGTGAGTTGATTTTATAGTTTTGGTTTTGATTTTTAATCAACATGAGTTTATTTAATCGACTTTAGAGTCTGTTTGTAGGATTTGTTTCACCTTGTTTAAACCTAATATGTGAAATTCGGATTGGACTAAGTTTGGAGTTGTGTCGAGTCGACTCAAGTGATGAGGAGAGTTGATCTCATAAGCCTCCTATTAGGTTCAAATTAAAGTCTGATTTAAACTTCATGGATCTTAAAATTTTGAATTGAATGTAGGGAACTAGTTTTTCCCAAATCACCACGTTGCGATTCACCTCATTCGAGTCCAAGTTGAGTTGGATTTGGGTCAAACACCTAAGATCCATCTAGATCAAGTGCGCTCAAGTTAGATCTACACTAGGGCGAGGCGACTCGATTTGTCTCTTCAGAACTCAAATAGGTGAGGATCACCCTTCAAGCTTTACTATATCATGATAATTAGGATTGTTTATTTATATTAATTGATTGCTTAACATAGTGGTTAGAGAAAACGATGAAACATGTTAGTCCCTGCGTGTGTAATTACTTACAAATGATTGATGATGGAATTTTAATTCAATTATATGGAAATGCTATTGATCTTAATTATCTCTGTTTAAGCTAAGATGAACATTTTAAATGTACGAGTGCTATTCAGATTGTACGTACCTTATTTCACCACTTGCGATTACTTTATGGTGTTTAAAGAGATTCTTGAACTAGTGGCCATCCCTGAAATGGGTTAAATAGATTTACGTGGTGGACTTACCACCTTGTGGACCATTTGCGCCTACATGGCTTTTGGGAAATTGTCCCTTTTAATCACACCATTAGGTGGAATATTTGGCTCTTGCGGCTTTTATGGAATATTTGCCCTTTTGCGGCTTTAATGGATTATTTTATACAACCTCGCAATGGTAAGTTCTACTTGTTGGATTACGATTGGCCACTAGTTGCGTAGGATACCTTCAAACACCCTATTTGCTAGACTCATGAGCCAGGGATGGTGGAATGGGATACTGTGCTTAAGCTGTTGGCCTATACTGGGTGACAAACCCCTCATAGTGACCTTTAAGATTTCCTAAATTGATTATTTGAAATTGGATTAATAATGGTTGGGCTAATCATGTAATTTTATGGCATATATCATGGTCTTTTTCGGGTGGTTAGTCCTTCTTGGGCGTACCTTTATGTACTTTTCTGGATGACTAGTCCTCTGACGATCTATATATTATTATGGCCTTTTTCAGGTAGTTCATCTACCGCAGGCGGTCTACATGGCCTTTTTCAGGTAGTTCATCTACCGCGGGCAGTGTACATAGCCTTTTCCAGGTAGTTCATATACCGCAGACGGTTTATATGGCCTTTTCCAGGTAGTTAATCTACCGCGGGTGGTCTCATGGCCTTTTCCAGGTAGTTAATTTACCGCGGGCGGTCTGTATGGTCTTTTTCGGGTGACTAGTTTTCATTGGGCGACTTTTTACCAGCTGTATGTGCATCCCCAGGTCTGTGAGCATGTGCATACATCCATGCATTTAAACAAGATTATCTTCTGTAATTTATTGAATGAATGCGTATTTCATGAACCTTACCTGACTTCCATGATAATCATCGTGTAATATGTGTTATACATTCTCTGATAACCGTGGTTAATTATCTTGATGATACGATAAATCTTGGGGGTTATACCTCACTGGAGAGCCATTGACGCTATCGAACCATATTCAGTGTACAGGAGACACAGAGGATGCTTATGTTGGTGTTCATGTGGAATGGGAGGAGTCAGATGATCTTGCGACTCTCCATTCCTGATTTCAATTGTATTTAATTTATACTATTATGTTTGTAAAAGTTAAGACATTGGTTTGTATAAGTTTTTGTGTAACTACTTGAAATCTTGGTTATGTATATTTGGACTTCCTCTTATACTTAAATTATTTTTATTCCACTTAAATTGTTGACTCTGATAAAAGGAAAAAAAATGTACGTAAAATTTGGGATGTCTTAAAGGCTAACACTCGGGTTTTTGGAAAACGAGTAGTGTACTCGGGTTTCGGAAACCGGGGTGTTACAAGTTTTCTCCCTCAAAACATTATAGAGAACCTCATCCATGAGACATAAACGGATGGAAGCTAAAGACTTCATGTCAAGAGTATTCTAGTCTTCATCATTTATAGTCGATTTTCGCTTCTCAGGAGCCTTAACTTCGCCTTGCTTGGTTAATAGACTAATCATCTTGATCTTCCATAACTCAAAATTATTTTTGCCTGAGTACTTCTCAATATTAAACTTGGCGTTTCCCATTGATCTTAATCCTGCATATCCAGATTTGTGCCCCAATGATTGCTCTGATACCACTTGTTGGGTTTAAAACTGCGGAATCACACAGAGATGGATCTAGGAAAGCAATCCATGAGCACCAAGCAAATACAAGAGAACACAAAGATTTAACGTGAAAAACCCTTTTGGGGAAAAAACCACGACACAGAGCGACAAATCTTCATTATGAAAGCAGAAATTACAAAGGAGAAGGACTTACCAGACTTGAGCAATCCTCAAATCTCTCCCTTGCTCCACCCTTTTAGAAACCATAGAACTCTTTTAAAAAGCCTTAAAATCCCTTAGAATACCTCCCAATCCCATTTACACCCATATATATAGTTTCAGAAAGAATCTCAAACAAAATCGGAAAGAATCATAAACGAAATTGGAAACGAATCCCGCACTTTCGCAGTTGGACGAAAAATCTGCACAGAATGTGATTAGATTTAAGAAATCAAATGCTCCTTGGTCGATCTGATCCATTCATGTGATTCGGAACTTCATAGGTTATTAGAGGATGTTGATTTCATCTTCATTTAAGACCATTATAGCAATCAATAAAAATAACAGTGGTCTTTCATTTCGGAGTTATGTCATCTGGTGTGGTCCACCCATAATGTCTTCTTCCATCATTTTTAGAGGCATGCGCTGAGATTCTTTCTCCCCACTAATGGTCACCGTGGATTATAAAGGAGATTCACCATGAATCCTAAAGAAAGGGTATGGACTCCAAAAAGGCTGATTTTGGTGGCATTTGAATTGATTTTGGGTAGTTATTTTGGAGCGATGGGACCACCAACCTTCAAGGTAGTTAGGACCATTATGCCATCCCGTGGGACCCACTCTGACAAGCATTCAATATAATTTCCTACATTCCCTCCATTATTTTTTGCGTTTAGTTCACTTTTTTTTTCACGAGATGACAATCGTCCCTTCTGTGGCCCCGCCTCCATCATATCCATCCTTGGATAACATCAACAAAAACGTGAGTGTAACATATATTTTTAAATGTTTTTTATCGACTAAAACGGATCTATTCCAACGGAAATCCCATAAAAAATGCACAACGGAGATACATGTATTAAGGGCTTGTTTGGGAGCATGGATTTGGAACCCCCTGAATTCGGAACCCCCTAGATTTGAAACCCCCTGGATTTGAAATCCTCCTAATTATGTTTGGCACTCTGGATTGGAAATCAACTTTAATTCAAAAGTATTTATGCATGGTATATTTACAAGGGCTTGAATTTAATTACTAAATCAACTTTAATATTTCTAATTAGTGAACATATGTAATGTTTAACACAATGGCTGCAATAAGCCGGCTGAAATATATGCTTTTCCCGAAAATGATGAAATTACAAGTCTCGGATGGGCCACAAGCACAAAATCATGTCCGAGTGACTACCAAAGATTTTTATTTGTTGATTTACATGGACAATGTTTGGACAGTGTTGATCATCATATTAAAGTAATTATAGAGATGCAATTGATAATCTAATTATTTTGGGACATCATTAGTGGGACATGTGCCTAATAGAATAATAGTCCGATGACATACATGTTACATATGCAACTCTTGGAAGGATTTTAGATGTAATCCAAGCTCTCACCATGGATTTCAAACCCCCTCTTTGAGGGGATTTAAAATGTTCACTCCCCAAGTGCAGGGTTGTGATGTAGTAATAAACTCGGTAAGACCGAGGTCGAATCCACAGGGACTGAAACCTGTACGTGATCTGAAACTAACTAGAAATAGAACTAGAATAAGATGAAATTTAAATCGAGTAAATATGAGTGAATAATTGTGAAGTACGAAACTAAAACTGGTGAAATTTAAAGGTAGGAAACTAGGGTGCCAAGGATCCACTTGTAGAGATCAGGGAGATCTACGCTTGATTCACGAACTCAACTGGACTTCGAGTCCCATCTTCATCCAGTTGGAAGATATGTCACTAAAGCTCGATCTGAACTTCCATTGATCTAGTTTTCAAAGAGATGAAAGATATGAGAATTAGAGTCGATTCCATCACAAATCCATGCCCATGAGACAAGGTAAACAACATAACTCAAATCAATCCACAATCAATCAGATGATGTATGAAGGTTAGGAAGGATTCCATCATCCAACCATGTCCAAGGGGCAATGGTGAACAACAGGGTTTCCTGATTTCACAATCAAATTATGGAGAGAGAATACTCCAAGCCATCGCAGATCTATTGTAATTTTAGTCACAACAAATCATTAAGAACTAGAGGCATTCCTTAAAATCAAATTAAATCAAAATCAGTTCAACTAATATGAATCAAAACCGTAGAATTGGTCCCATCACACTACAAGCTTCACCTCTTGGCCCTAGCCAAGAGGCTCAGCCCAACATGAATGGGCTGAAACCCTTAAACAAAAAAAAACCAAAAATAAAAAGAAAAAAAAAAAAAAAAACTACTATCTTCCTCTCCCTCTCACGTTCCAACCCCTTGTTGGAAGCCCCCCTTTCTCTTGTCTCTTTCTTCTCCTTTATAGTCAGCAAGGCGGTCGTGGCTGAAGTCGGTTGGACTCTTACGCACAAGAGGTGGTGCGAAAGAGGAAAGACTGTTTTAGAAACTGCGGAAAGAGACTTTTACGCATCTAGTAAATGTAATCGGAACACCTTGCGAGGCAAGTTTTTAGAAGAAAATCTGTCCATCTCCTGGCTTCATTCGGTCCATCTTGTGGACGTTTCTGATCACCATTCTATTGACCCCTTTCCCACTAAATCGAAAGCCAAAAACGTGCTTCACGAACGCTACTTCCGCACGTTACACGAACGCTGGTTACAGCGTGCTCAACACGACAGAACCGGAACTCTGTTTTGCCGTTTTGTTTCCTGATTGCTTGGTTAAGATCGGCCGTTCACTTGCTCTATTTCGAACGGTCCAGATCATCAAACATTTCAAGATGAAATCTCGGAAGAAGGTCCAGATCAGCCATCACAAACGGGCGTTGTCTGTATTGCAGCAAACCAAACGTCTTTCGACTGAAGATTTCGACCATCTTGCACTTCGTTTTATAAGTTGAACAGGTCAGGTCCAGGACGGTTTCGTCCGAGCTCCATGATGGACGATGTAGATCGATTAAGTGGCCATGATGGTGGCCCACCATCTTCCGCAAAAAGCTCCGCGCAATCCGTCTACGTACAGCGTCAGCTTCCGTTTTTTAATGGGATACGGGACCTGCGCGTGTCTCTTGCGCTGTAATGATTGGTGGGGGCCATGATCGAAGTTGGAAAGAAAATCCAGCCTGTCCATTTAACTTGCCTCGAAAAACTGGTTGGCAATGATGTGTTTTGGCTCGAATTAGATGTGGCCCTCGTGATTGATCATACGACCATCCGACCTCCTTTTAGATGGGATATTCGCGTGTTAACTTGTTCGGGTCCAAAAAGACACCTAGGCGAGGGTCAAACCCCCCCTCTAGGACACATTGGACGGTTCAGATCATAAAAAGGGATGATGAGTGGGGCCCACTGTCAAAACCCAATCGGAAGCACGTCCATCACTATGCGTTAGAAGGCAACTGTTTGGATGTTTTGTATAAAAAAAATAGGTGGGGCCCACTTCTGATGCCTGTCCTAGAAATCCACTCCCTCTATCGGCTCCTGTACGTAATGTTGGCCTATGGCCTCTAGTTTAAAGTAGATCCAACTTCAGGGTGGGCCACATGCTCATGGACAACATTTACCGTTAAAAACAAAATCTGCTTCACGTAGCCATGCATGGCCATATATTTACAAGTTTGCCATCCTATTTGTTATAACTTCTGCCGTCCGTATCTCCTTACTGTATCGTCCAAAAGAGGTAAAATTTGACGGGTATCCACCGTTTTTCATGCTCTTTCCATCGGTTCAGTTCGGGTCCCGATCTCCCAAGGATGTCCAAGATATTTTTTTCAATGGTTATTGTCTGATCTTGTCCATTGAGTCACTTACACACTGATCCAAGGGCTGAATTTTGACATGTACGGTTAATTTATGGTCCTCAAGCCATATATGAAGTTTTGAGCCGAACAGATGGTGGAAACCCTGTGATCTTTCATTTTAGACTTTTTCGGGTTACTTGAGCTTCAGTTTCTCAATTTTCTTGAATTTCTGACGTGCAAATATATCGATCTTGGTCTCCTCGAGTCCATCCCATGCTTTGGTAAATTCGGAGCGTCAAATCCATGCATTTAGCACCCTTTTTCAGTCAAACTCCTAAAGTCACCTTGCAACACAAACACGGTTAAAATAAGCTGTTAAACAGTATCATGTTCATAAATCCAGACAATAACTGGAGTCTGATATGCAATATTCGACCCTCAACATAAAACCTCCTGGATTTGAAACCCCAGTTACTTTATGGTGCCAAACAACCAGGGGATTTGAAATCCCCTCAAATCCTCCCAAATCCATGGTGCCAAACGACCTTTAAGCTCAACGATGATCTTAAAAAAATGCATATTGGAGATACATGAATAGAGGATGACATATATTCACTAATATACACTGTGGACCTCTAATATTAACAATGAACTGCTAGTATACGTTGTGGATCATTGATATTAACAGTGGATCAATGATATTCTCGGTGGAGCACTGATATTAACAGTGGACCACCGATATTCACTGCGGATTGACGAATTCACAGTGAATATCAGCTATCCACAGCCAATACCAATGGGCCACAGTGAATATCGGCAGTCCAAGGTGAATATTAGTGGTTCATTGTCAATGTCAGCAGTCTACAGTGAATATCTTTTCGACGTGTATTTTTTTTTATCGAATATCAATGATCCACAGTGAATATCTTTCTAAGTCTAATAGCCCCATATTTTTTTCTTTCAGGTACATCATGGCTCTCCGGCCCATATGCTCTTATTATAATGGAAAGCTACTATTTATTTGAATTCGTTCAGCAATAGGCTTAAACTTAGAGGAATGTCTAAGGGCTCCGATTCTTCGCCGTTTACCACAACGACGTACACCTCATTGGTTTCTTTGGATTCCTTCACAAAATTCTAAATGGTTAGGAGGTAGCTCTCCTTTACTTTAGAAGTTTTTGGTGGTTCTCTGGTGTAATATGTGCAAGGACCATCTTTTAATCATCTTTGACGAAGACGTAAACATTATCTCGTCCTCAGTAGGTCGCATCACGGTCCGATTGCCATGGTCGACTGAGTAACATATGACATGCTTCCATGTTGACCATATCATAAAGTACTTGATCTTTATAATTTCTACCAATTGAAAATGAGATAGTACATTGTTCAGTTATCTTGTTCTCATTCACCTTTTTTATACTGCCAATTGAGTAAGTGATAAGGGTCAAATATTGCATATTAGACCCCGATCATTACCTATTTTTCGTACATGATAATGCCTAACATCATATTTTAATTGTGTTTTTGTTGCAGGATGTAATAAGGAGCGTTGATTGAAAAAAAGAATTAAAAGCAGAAATTTCATGATCCAAAGTCACCAGAGCACGGGATAGACTCCATAGGACTGAGATCAATGAATTTACACGCCAGGGATCCGAGGAAATCAAGCCGTTCACGTTAAAAAGGCCCGAAATTGGTCCAGAATGCAAAGATCACATAGTTCCCGCCATCCGATCAGTTCGAAACTTCATACCTGTGATGGGGACCATAAATTAACCGTACATATGAAATTTCATCCATTGGATCACTATGAAAGTTTCCCAACGGTCAGATCAGCCCCTTAATTCATTAAGTGGGGCCCACCTGGCATCTGGATTTGCCTCAAATTTGGTCCTAATTCATTTTAGGCCAAGATAAAACAGATGGTCGGATTAGATTTCCGACGAACATCACAGTGGGCCTTGTATGAGTGGCGTGTGCATGGAGCACATGTGTAGCCGCGCCACACCGGTCCAAAGGACCTAGTCAAAGTCGGTTTGACCGACTATCTCCTGCCAAAAAACGGAGACTTCCGTTTTTCCTCCAGCGCTAACGCTGTCCGACTGCAGGCCTCAGTTGTGGGCCCCACACATCGCCCAAATGCGAGATCTGAACCGTTCATTGTCCTTTTGGGATAGGGAAGACCCTCACCTAGGTGGAATTTTGGCTCAATACAGGCGATCACTCGATTCCCACCGCCAAACATAAGACGGACGGTGGAGCAGAAATTCAGGTGGACCTCATCAACGGAAAGAGAAAACATGCATTTCTGATAGAAATTTCCTCCTCCATCCAATGGACGGAGTGGATTTTCAATTTAAGAGAAGGAGTGGGCCCCACCATTTTCGTAGCGGAAGAAATCCGCGTCCCTGTTTCCGCAGCAGCGAACGGACGTCGCTGGTCCGTTTTGCGAAGAGTTGTGGGCCCCACCCATGGCCTGTACGGCCGATCCAATCCATCCATCTTGTAGAGGGCCGCGAATACTATAAACCCATGTTGAAACTTTGTAACCATGCGTGCACATGTTGTGATACAGAGGTCACAAAAGGGCTGCCCTGCAACGTTCAAATCTGATCTTTCTGTGTTTTCTTCTTTGGGCCGCATTAATGGACGTTCAAAACCACCCATTCTTAACTGAAATTTCGTCCTGAATCCAATGGACGGGGTGGATTTTTCAGAAAACACTTCGGTGGGGCCCACCGATCATGGCTGCGAAAATTTACACTCCATGTCCTGCTACAACTCTACCATTGACTCCAGCCCTCCAGCAACTATAAAAGAGGAGTTTTGGACGTGGGAAAGGCATTCAGAAATTGGAAGAATTCCAGATCAAGAGGAAAAGGGTAGATCCAGAGCTGGGAAAGAAGAAAGGGAAGAAAGAGAGAGTGATGTTCTCCTTTTATCAATTTTATTTTTCTTTTCTTCTATTTAATTTTATGGATTGCTAAATTCATTAGCTAGGGCTGAGATGAAACCCCTAATTTGAACACCCATTGTTCTATGTTGATTTTACTTTAATTAGATTGATTTGTTTCTTTCCCTAGTGTGCTTGATTGTTTTAAATTCTATACTTCTCCATCTATGAACTTTGATCAGAGTCTATGGATGGATGTGGTCTGGATGCTTATTCTAGGTGCTTGTATCTGATCATGAACAGGTTCCTGTAGAGGAAGAAACAGGGTGCTTTAATGAACAGTATATCCCATGTGCCCGACCAAGGACATGGGATATGTTCTTCATGGCATTGCTTAAAGGAATTAGACATTCTGTATGCCCGACTAAGGACACAGATTGTGCTTTCTCTATACAAGTTGTATCAATCTAGATTAGGGTGAATCAATAGACAAAACAAGGGTTAGGATAATTAGGGGTGGATTCGAAAGTCTTAGTGCTCTCTCTGATTGAATTTTCTTCCCTGTTCTCAATTGTTTTTCATAGATTTGTGTTAGTAAATTGCTCCATTATTTGTTGAATTAGTTAAGGAGAATCACAGATTTGAATTGTGACGATCAGTTCTCGTGGGATTCGACCTCGATCTTACCGAGTTTATTACTACATCACAACCCTATACTTGGGAAGTGAACAGTAAGGTAATGCCTTGTCGTAGGTGTTTGTACCCTACTCGGTTGAGTTCTATTTTAACCAATCGGGACTGATTACATGTAACCCCGTAAGGAACGCATACAACAATTTTATGAAGATATGTATAGTCATGAGGCCATTGCATATCATTTGTGTTATTCCGGCTAGGATTCATGCGACCAAGTCTAAAAGATTGAAACGGTAAATGGTTAACGGTCGAAATCATCTGAGCAATTGTAAGTGGCCGATGAATAATTCAAAGGAGCAAGAACGTAGGAAGTATTTAGAAGCAAAGTGAGGGCAGAAGCTGTTATGATAACTATCAGATCATGGGAAGGATCCATAATGACTAGATTGAAGTTATAAATAGAAGATGATTTTAGCAGGAAAAGTCATCTCACACCAACCCAAACAAATTAACAAATTAATTTGCACATGAAGATAGCTCGCCACGATCAAACCTAGTGAATTTTCACCCAAGTTTCTCGAGTGCACTAAAAGATATCAGACTCTTCCTCAAATTAAGAACGTGTCTTACTTTGGTCAAGATACACTCCATGTCATCAAACATCTTAATGCGCACCGATCCAACACCAACCACACTACAGGCATTGTCATTGCTCATAAACACCTGGCTACCATCGCACTCACTGTTACTGGTGAACCAACTCTTATGAGGGGTCATGTGATATGAAACCTTTTATCCAAAATCCATTCATTATTGAAATACCCAAAATTTGATGCGGTGAACACGTCAACACCACTCTCCTCTTCATTGGGTTTCGTAGTATTGGCCTCTCTGGGAAGAACAGTCTGATTTTTCCTTCGTTAACTAAGGATTTTGACAATCCTTGTCCATGTTCCCTGACATGCCACCCTTTCAGCAATTCTAATCCTTGCTAAACTAAAAGGCCATTCATCTTCACATTCCATAGTTCAAAGTTATTTTTCCCGGAATACTTCTCTACATCGAACTTTATGTTAAATGCCATTGATATCTTGTCTACAGATTAAATCTGCTTCCTAACGTTAGCTCTAATACCACTTGTTGGGATTTGCAGAAGCACGCAAAGAATAATCAAACAACATAATCAGAATCGCATAAACAAATCCAACAAGAAGGCAATCTAAATTTATGAGGAAAAACATTTTTGAAAAAAAAAAAACTACAACACAAAATGATGATGCACTATGAAAACAAAGTTACAAGAGATAAAAACCCTACCGATCAAATCCCTAAGAAGAAAAGGCCAAGCCTTTCCCCTTCAAAATCCATCTCAAACCCTTAAGCACATTTGGAGAACCTTAATTCACACCCCAATCCCGATTACACCCGATATATAAACTACTGCAATCGAAATAGGAAACAAATCACGCACTTTCGCAAGTATGCGCACGATCTTGATAGTACTATCAACAGACATCGAAGACCAATCGATGACTTCAAAGAACCATCGATGCCATCGAGTTGCAACCTCCAAACTGTCCAGCAATTAACAAGGATTTTCAGATTTTCTCGATGGGATCGAGCACGACAAACCTGGTTATACAAAGATTTAAAGACATTAGACAACACACCATACGTGTGTACCAAGTGTGTGGGGATGTTGAGTCACAGGGTAAGATGATTTGCACAAGTCATCGTAATATTTTCCATAATGTATAAATGATTTATCAATACCACAAATTTCAAATCTTAGTCAAAGTAAATGCTTGTTTTGTCCTCAATGGGCCCTAAATTACTGGAAATGCATGTAGCAGACTAACAGGGCTGTCAATACGTTGGGTCAACCAATTACACGGAAGAACAGGTGGGTTTGGAAAACATTTGGGGTCTGGTCAGATCTGGTTTGAGGGCCTGGCATCTGATTTACAATTGGGCCAGATACTAACCAACTCGAACATGTGGCCAACCATAGAAAACAAAGGCCCTCAACAGGTGTGGTCAACTTAATGATTTGTGGACCTGATTTAACTTGGACCTGCACTTGGTACTTCATTTAGGGACCAATATGGGCGATCTTGGGATGTAATTAACAATCAGTTTGGATCCAAGCTAGCTCTCATTTGATCCAGACCCAACCTTACAGCCTCAGTTAATGATATGAAAGAGTCACTAGTTGGCTGTGGAAATTACAACTAAGAAGGCAGAATTTTGTGAAATTTATGGGAGAATTGAACCCAATATTAATATAAAATTACGTCACTTATATTTCTTCCTTTCGCAGTATAACAAATACAAGTAGATGAGGAAACATTGTTTGGAAAATATCTCAAGTGTTTCTCAAAATCAAGATGGTATATATCCATTTGCACGTACTTATGAATACTCCAAATGTAAGTTGATAGATTTACGAGGAGAAGAAAATACACTAATTTTGTGTCCTTCAGCATTTAACCAGAGGCTTTACTTCTCCGTTAATAGTTTTCTTACTGTTATTCTTACATGAGCTTCATCGACGGCCTTTTGTCTTCATTCATTTGCCAATAAGAGTGGTGCTCAGATTTTCGTTCCAACTAGGAGGTGGTTGACTGAAAGTTTCGGTCTCATTAGCCATCTCTCATTGTATCTGGATGAGGGAGCAGTAATACTCAGATCCATGGTAAGTCTGCACGTACGACTGGTTTTTCTTTGTTGTAAATGGGTGTTAGGTGGCTTTTGCTTGCACCATTGAATTGAATCACCAAAAAAAAAATAGTTTGAGTGAATACCAAATTCTTTTATTCATCAAACATAGTAAATTAAGGTACCCAGATTTTATTTTATTTTTTTCCTTGATTTGAAGTGAATACCATTAACTTTTGTTGTTTCCTTTTAACTGAATTCAGTTTTTCACCCAAAGTAGTTTCAACATATGCAAGAGTGGATGATTAACAAAATCTGTTGATTGTCTAAAAAGTAGAGAGAAATCATGTTTATTTGTCCATCCAATTTTATTTTTATTTTAGAGGAAATGATTACGGATCTAGTCAAGAAATTTGTAGATTCACGTCTTTAAATTTCCATAAACTGTTGGTTTTTTGCATTTATATTTGAATAGCAAGTTGTGTGTATTTGATTAGCTGAATGTGAGTATGAATAGAAGGTTGTGTATTTGATTATAAGGTTTCAAAGACAGGTCCAACCAGCTGGCTCATTTTTTTTATTTTAATTTCGTTTTGGCGACGTCCTAAATCTGTCGGCAATAAATTTGTGTAACCATAATGAATTTAAGCCATTGGAAATACTTTTCTAAATCTCATTACCAACGGTTAATTCTTTAATGGCGATGCCTATTAACCGTCGGTGTTGAATTAAGCTGTCGGTAAATATATTCCTCAAATTTCATTGCCTACGGTTACTTGAAGCAACTGTACGGATTATAATCATTAGTTTCTTTTAATTCATGGACGAATGAGAGCTGTTGGCCTTTTTCATGAAATGCCAATGGCTTTTGATCATCGGCGAAGATATGCAAGCCGTCGGCGTTGAAAAAAAGTTTGACACCCTTATTGTCGATGGACATCTGATAGATTTTAAACATCGTCGTTTCCTTTTTCCTGTGGCTAAAATCTGTTAGCATTAATCTATTTTTTGGTGTTGTTTCTTTGCACTTAATGATGATATGATAGTCCATATTGAATGCTACATAATTTAATCAGTATGAGATATAGATCTTTAATAGATGACATTGATAGTGAAATGATTAAATTACATATGCATGCATAGAAGAAGTAGATCGACAAACTTCCTTCATAGTCAGTTACACCCGCTTAGGACATTCTAGAGAGGATAAGAGAAGCTAGAGAGATTAATTTGAGAGAGAGAGAGAGAGAGAGAGAGAGAGAGAGAGAGAGAGAGAGAGAGAGAGAGAGAGAGAGATCCACTCCACCCCCTTCTCTTTTCGTCTGCATCTCCACATGCGTTCCACCTTGTAGATGGTGAGCCTCGAGATCGGTGCTTATTAAAGGATTTGACACAAGCCAATCTTGAATTCGTACTAGGATAGATCAAGAGAGACCTATTTTGAGGGATCTGTATCAGCTTTAAAGTATTTTGTATTGTCAAATCATCACCGCAGGTGGAAGTTGAAAGTGCCCTGATTTGTCAATTAACATGACAAGTGTGTCATAAAGTCTAGTGAACCCCACATGAAGAATACAAGCTGAAGACTCAACAAAGTGGATGTGTTCAAAGGTCTCCAAGGGCCTGTTTGATTTTCCACAATATAGGTAAATCCCTGTAAATAAGTAATTATTACTTTTTCACATTGTTTGAAAATGTGAGAGTAATCCCACCTCAAAAATCTATACAAAAGTATTGACTTAAATATGTGGACCCCACCGTAATGCATATGATATACCTGCACCGTCCATCTATTTTATTAGAAAATTTTGGGCCATGATCCTAAAAATGAGGCAGATCCAATACTTAAATAGCCCGCACGAAAGGAAATAGTGGCCTTGATTCATCCACCGTTGAAAGTTGTTTCCTTAATTAGGCCCACATTGAGGGTTTTTTTCATCATATAACCCTTTCATAGGGTCACACAGACATGGTCAGCTTATTCTAAACCTTTAAGGGCCCTAAGAAGTTTTTAATGGTAGTTGTTCGATTCCCGTTGTTTCTTGTGGTGTGGTCCATTTGAGCATTGGATCCGCCTCATTTTTTTGCTCATGCCCTGAATTCAGCTGGCATAACAAATGAGCAGTGTGGATAAGTCACATACATCATGATGGGCCCCACATTGATTGTGTAAATTTCTCAATTTAAGTGTTAAAAAAGTAAGTTGTCACATTTGCATTGGGAAAGATGTAGTAATTACCTAGGTAAATAATTATTGCTCATTTACATGGTAATTACACTTGAGCTCAAAAATCAAACAAATCAAACAGACCCCAAAGGTAAATGAAAACCTCACATCCCATGACCAAAACACCTCAGGTAAAAATTCCCTTTAAAAAGCTCTAATTTATCCCAAAACCATCTAGGAAAACATCTTTGGTAGATTAGAAAATGGAAAACAAAGTTGCAAGAACATATGAAAATGTACAAGGTTTTTCTACAACTATCGATGATATCGAACATAGATTCGATGACATCAAAACTCAATTAGTTTCGATGACATCAAGCTCTATTCGATGACATCGAAAATGTGCTCAAATATGTCCAGCAACCGAACCATTTGTCTGGGGAATTATTCGATGTAATCGAAATTCATTCGATGTCATTGAAATTCAAACTTCGATGACATCGAGGGAGGCTCGATGACATGGAAATATAGACACAAAATGTCCAACAAGCTCAATAGGAAAATCGTGATTTATTCGATGAAATCGAATAACATTTGATGACATCGAATTTCAAACATTGATGACATCAAAAGAGGTTCAATGACATCGAAATTAGAACCAATATTACCATAGAGTTTATGAAGAAAATCAGGAATTATTTGATGCCATCGAACTCCATTTGATGTTATCGAAATTCAAACTTTGATGACATCGAATTTTAAATCTCATAACTCTCCTTGAAAACTTCAAGTACTTTCAATAGAAAATCTCGATGACATTGGAGTCAGTTCGAGTCATCGAAGGAAACTTCAATGACATCGAACGACCTTCGATGACATCGAACACATACATATTTTTGCCCTTTTTTTTTTATCGGTTAAACTTTATTGCTTATTTAAGAGGGTTGTTTCTTAGGTTCCAAAATTGAGAAAGTGAGAGAGAATTAAGAGAGTTATTGCTATAGTTGATCTACCCACCATCTTAAATCTCCTTTCTCATCAGAGTTCATCCTTCAATCTCTTTTTAAATGCAATAATTGAAAACCAATAGATTGGATTGAAGAATGAACTCCATCATTCAAGGATTCTTTAGCAAAATATTTAATGACATATCAATTGGCTGATATCCTCTGAATGATTAATATTCTAGAATCTCTCCCTTTCTTAATGAGCAACATTTAATAGAGAAGATTTCGTAGAATACCTTGACCCAACACCGACGACTTGTATTAGAGCATCTACAGCTGTTGCGGATCAAGGGAGTTGAAAACCCTTCATCGACAAGGAAGGTCATCTTTAGCATGTGCTACCAACGGGGCTCACCTACGTACAAGTAAGTCATTAGAGTCTAGTGACTCTGAAGATCTTTCCTTATGTATGATTTAACATAAGGCAATCTCGACTCTTTGTATTAGGATAGATCAAGGAGAGATCTATGCTGAGGGATTTGCATCAGCTTTATAACATTTTATATTGTCATATCATCATCATAAGTAAGATATTATTATTTAGATTCACTTTTGAAATATGATATAACTATTAATGGGAGATTGGGTGAGGGGTTTTGTTGATAAAACGTGGAGAATAAGTTTTATTATACCGTGATCTTCACGAAAACCCATCAATAACAACAATATGAAGGGTTTAAATCATCACAACATCTCATCATGTGCGCTTATGCCATTAAACTAACACAAAACGATAGAAGAAATTTTCTAATTAAGGGCATTCATGTATAGAAAAAAGAAAGGGCTCATCATTTTGAATCTTGATTTTAGTTTTGCAACATTTTAAAAAACAAGGGGATTCTTCAATTGTACACATGGCATGGTGGTCAATCTTGATCAATGTTATTTAAAATACAATTCATCCATAGAGGGACCTACAATTTGGGTGGTTTAGGTAGGTGTAAGTGAGTGGCACATATGAGGACAATACGTTTCTACTCTTTAAAAAAATAATGCAGAATATTTACTAGTTTTGATATCCATTTGAGGAAAAAAAGTGTGGTTAATGAAACAAGTGCTCTTAACAATTACTTAAAATTGTATATGTGGCATACCAGTAAACTAAATTAAACTATCTTATTAGAGCATAGGATATTTGTGGATGTTATATGGATGAATTCATATATGTATTAGTGAGAACTACAAATTACCCAACTTTTTTTTTTTTTAAAAACATTTATATAATTTTCAGTGAAATGTACAATTTCCACAATATCATCTCTGTTGTACTCTATTTTTGACCATTCCTGAAGTAGTCAAGTAGGGATGGACACATGTTATAATAAGGGAATGATATAACATGCTAAAGATCTTTAAAGATACTTGGAGTGTATTTTACGGAGTCACAACTGGCAGGATGATAAGATAAAGAGCTGTCGAGAGGTATTTAAAAGCAAACTAAGTAGTCGAGAGGCATCCAACAAAGTGTAGCCGAGAGGAAAGATGTTGCATGAGGTGTCTAGAAGCGGATCGAGCAGTCGAGAGACATCCAGAAGTGGAACAAGTGACTGAGAAGCGCTCGGAAACGGAAAGCAGTAGAACAGAAGAGGGTACGATGAGAGAGACATGTATCTAATGGGGTTTTTGCTCCTCAGTTCATAGGAGAGATAGGGCAGTTGGTTGAAAATCGGAGTGTTTCACCACGCTACTCGACCAGTCGAGTAGCCTGCTTGACCAGTCGAGGGCGCTGCTCGACTAGTCGAGTGGACTGCTCGACCAGTCGAGGGAGCTGCTTGACTAGTCAAGGGTCACTCGACTCAAAGTCCAGCGAGCTCAGTTTTTGGCCTTGACTAGTCGAGGGCCTGGCTCGACCAGTAGAGTAAACAGTGCTCAACCAGTCAAGGCCTTGGCTCGACTAGTCGAGGGTTTGCAGATTTGCGCGGATTTGGTGTGGATTGAGTAAATTGGAGGCGGTTTTGCAGAGGTGCGAAAAAGAAGTTGCCTAAACTATAAATAGGGGTCCCTAGGGCTCTTATAAGGCAATAAGTAGGGTATTCTAAGGATTTTCACTACCAAGGTGAGAGAGAGAGAGAGAGAGAAAGGGAGAGAGAGGAAGCTTGTGGAAGGGAGATTTCATAGTCGACGTCTCAGCACTTCTACGTCCTCGTAATCGGTGAAATCTTTCTATTTTTTTTATTATTCTCTTATTGTTTATCCACTCCTGCGTGAGTGAAGAAGGTTTGATCCAAGCGAGGTGTGCTCGTGATCGGTTATAACATTTTATTTCATAACGATTGTTGCTCTGGACTAGGTCCCGTGGTTTTTACCTCTTTGAGGGTTTTCCCATGTAAAAATCTCTTATGTCATGTGGTTTATGCTTTGATTTATTTCATTACTTTATTATCCCATAATTCTGGTGTTTTGGGGGCTAAATCCTAAGGTTTTTGTACAAGGCTCCCAACAAAGTGGTATGAGAGAGTTCAGGTTGGTTGAACGGAGTGAGATCGGTTCTGAATTATGGAAGGTGGCTCATCAAGGATGATTAGTCTCAATGGTTCTAACCAGACCATATGGAAGGCTAAGATGGAGGACTCGCTTTATCGCAAGGACTTGTATGCTCCAATTCAAGGCATATCAGCAAAATCAAAGGATATGTTAGATGATGATTGTAAGAAATTAGACCGAAAGGCGGTGGGGTTTATTAGACAATGGCTGGACGATTCTGTATTCCACTATGTGTCTACGGAAACCTCAGCCGCTAACCTATGACTGAAATTGCAAGGGTTGTATGAGATGAAGACAACCATCAATAAGATTTTTCTGGTAAGACGACTTGTGAATCTTAAGTTCAAAGATGTTAGTTCTGTGGTTGAGCACATGAATGAAGTCAGCAACATATTGAACCAGCTCTCTGCTATGAAGATGGTCATGAACGATGAATTACAGGCTTTGCTATTGCTTAGTTCATTGCCTGATAGTTGGGAGACATTGGTGGTGTCTTTGAGTAACTCTGCACCAGACGGAAAGGTGTCCATGGAACAGCTAACTAGTTGTCTCTTCAATGAGGAGATAACAAGGACGTCTCAAGGGTCAACTCAGCAAGATGCCCTTGTGACACAAGATCAAAGGAGAGGAAAGAACAGGAAGGGCGGGAAGGCCCGAGATAAATCAAGAGACAAGTCGAGCGTCAGGAATGATATTGAATGCTGGAATTGTGGCAAGAAGGGTCACTACAAGCATGAATGTTATAAGAAGAAGAATTACAAGAAAGGAAAAGGAAATGAGAAGGAAGAGGAATCAGATTCCACTGCGGTCGCTTCAGATGGCAAAGTTATAGTTATTTTTCCAGCAGATCACGATATTTGTCTCACGGCTACTAGTCAGGACACCGACTAGGTGATAGACTCGGGAGCCTCGTTTCATGCGACTCCACGCAGGGACTTCTTCACAAGCTACAAGTTAGGTGACTATGGGATCGTGAAGATGAGAAATTCTGACATATTGAAGATCGTAGAGGTCGGTGATATTTGTGTGAAGACCGATGTGGGATGCACATTGGTTCTCAGGGATGTGAGGCACATTCCAGACCTTCGCCTCAACTTGATGTCGACGAGAAGGTTGGATGATGATGACTACGAAAGCCGATTTGTTAGTGGGCGCCGAAAGCTCATCAAAGGCTCATTGATCGCATCCAGAGGAAAGAAGTGTTGCACCCTTTACAAGGCAAGTGTTAGTGTGTGCAAAGGTGAGTTGAACGCAGTGAAAGATTCAGCTACTGACATGTAGCACAAGCATTTAGGCCACATGAGTGAAAAAGGGCTTCAGCTACTAGCAAAGAAGCGGTTCCTTCCAGACGTGACAGGTATACCTCTCAAAACCTATATTGATTGTTTATTAAGGAAACAACATAGAGTTTCATTTGTTAAATCTACTTCTCATGTTAATAAAATGCATGCATTAGATTTAGTTTATTCTGATGTTTGTGGTCCTATGAGGACAAAAACCTTGGGTGGGGCATTGTATTTTGTCACTTTTATAGATGATGCATTTAGGAGAGTTTGGGTTTATGCTTTAAAATCCAAGGACGAGGTCTTTGGTGTGTTTAAATTGTTTCATGCTATGGTCGAGAGAGAGACAGATAGATCATTGAAGTGCATCCGCACTGACAATGGTGGTGAATACATTGGTGACTTCCATGAGTATTGTAAGTCCCTAGGTATACGGCATGAACAGATGGCTCCTAAGACCCCCCATCATAATGGTGTGGCTGAGCGCATGAATCGCACCATTGTAGAGAGAATCAGATGCATGTTATCCTATGTAAAGTTGCTCAAGACGTTCTGGGGAGAAGTAATGCACACGACAGTGTATTTGATAAACAGGTCTCCATTAGCCCCGTTGAATGGAGAAGTACCTGAGGTGTGGACTGGACAAGATCCTTCGTACAGTCATCTCGGGGTGTTTGGATGCAGGGCATCCGTTCACGTACCAAAGGACAAGAAGTCCAAGCTCAATATGAAGATCAGGTAATGTATGTTATTGGGGTACGGTGATGAAAAATTTAGTTACAAATTGTGAGATCAGACCGAGAAGAAGCTCTTCAGGAGCAGAGATGTGGTTTTCTTTGAAGATCAATGTATAAAAGACATTTGTAAGCCAGAGAAGACCCAGCTTAGTTCAGGTGAGCTAGAGGATATGGATCTGGTTATTCCTCCCGTGGTGCCTGATGACGGGGGAGTACAACAAGGTCAGAGAACGAGGAAGTTCCTATAGAAGATGAACCACGGGAGCAGCCCCCACTTGATCCACATGTTAAGCCACAGGTGAGGAGGGCATCTAGGGATAGACAGCCGTCCAAGAGGTACTCGCCACATCAGTACATTATACTCACTGATGGGGGAGAGCCAAAAGATTATTCTAAGGCCCTAGCCGACGAGCATAAGGGGGAGTGGTTGAAAGCTATGCAAGAGAAGATGAGATCCTTGCATAAGAATCACACCTATGATATGGTGAAATTGCCTAAGGACAAGAAAGTTCTGATAAGTGAGTGTTCAGAAAGAAGATTGAGTAAAGAATTCATAGACAAGATTCAAGGCCAGACTTGTGATGAAAGGGTTCGGTCAGAGAAAATGTATAAACTTCGAGGAGATATTCTCACCAGTGGTGAAGATGACATCCATATGGGTGTTGCTTGGGTTGGCGGTTAGCATGGATCTGGAGATAGAGCAATTAGGTGTTAAAACTACCTTCCTCCATAGTAACCTGGAAGAAGAGATCTACATGCACTAACCAGAGGGGTTCGAAGTCAAGGGCAAAGAGCATATGGTGTGTCAGCTTAGGAAGAGCTTGTATGGACTGAAATAAGCTCAAAGGCAATGGCACAAGAAGTTCGACTCGTTCATGTTAAAGCATGGATATGACAGAACGGAGTCGGACCACTGTGTGTTCACGCACAAGTTCTCAGATGGTAATTTCTTAGTTCTGCTGTTATACGTTGATGACATGCTCATCATGGGAAAAGACATCAAGAAGATTGACATGCTAAAACAGGAGTTGGACAAGTCGTTTGCGATGAAAGACTTGGGGCCGACTAAACAGATCCTAGGAATGAAGATAACCCATGACAGAAGCAGCATGAAGCTTTGGCTGTCACAAGAGCGGTATATTGAGAAAGTCCTAGAGCGGTTCAATATGAATGCAGCGAAGCCGGTTAGTACTCCACTGGATGGTCACTTTAAATTGAGCGACAAACAGTGTCCCAAGACAAAGGCAGAGGTGGATGAGATGAGGAAGATACCCTACACGTCAGCGGTAGGAAGTTTGATGTATGTTATGGTGTGTACATGCCTAGACATTGCATATGCGGTTGGTGTTGTCAGCCGGTATCTTGCTAATCCTGGCAAAGAACATTGGGTAGCGGTGAAATGGATACTGCGGTATCTAAGAGGCTCATCCAGGTTGACCCTATGCTATGGTGATAGAAAACCTGTGTTAGAGGGCTACACAGATGTAAATATGACAGGTAACATATACTCCAGGAAGTCTACATCGGGGTTCATGTTCTCATTTGCAGAGGGAGCGGTCTCTTGGCAGAGCAAGCTACAGAAGGTAGTAGCATTGTTGACAATAGAGGCCGAGTATATTGCGGTCGCAGAGGCATGTAAAGAGATGCTTTGGATGAAGAGGTTCATACAGGAACTTAGCCTGAAGCAGGAGCAGTACGTGGTCTATTGCGATAATCAAAATGCTATACACTTGAGAAAGAATCCAAGTCAGCACTCCAAGTCGAAACACATAGAGATTCGGTATCACCGGATCAGGGATACTTTAGAACAGAAGGTGTTACAACTTGAGAAGGTCCACATGGACGACAATGGGTCAGACATGATGACCAATGCATTGCTCAAGGGAAAGTTTAAGGTTTGTAGAAACCTGGCTGACTTGAAGAAGGCATATTCCTCCTGAGTCGGAAAGAGGGAGATTTGATGGGGTTTTCCTCCTCAGTTCAGAAGAAAGATAGGGCAGCCGGTTGAAAATTGAAGTTTTTCACCGTACTGCTCTACCGGTCGAGGGCGTTGCTCGATTAGTCGAGTGGACTACTCGACCAGTCGAGGGAGCCACTCGACCAGTCGAGGGTCACTCGACTCAAAGTCCAGTGAGCTCAATTTTTTGGCCTGATTCGATCAGTCGAGTGAACAATGCTCGACTAGTCGAGGCCCTGGCTCTACTAGTCGATGGTTATGCAGATTTGCGGACTGCGTAAATTGGAGGTGGTTTCGCAGAGGTACGAAAGGGAAGTTGCCTAAGCTATAATAGGGGTCCCTAGGGCTCTTCTAGGGCAATGAGAATGGTATTCTAAGGGTTTTCACGACCAAGGTGAGAGAGAGAGAGAGAGGAAGCTTGTGGAATGAAGATTTCGCAATCGACGTCTCAACGCTTCTACGTTCTCGTAATCGGTGAGATCTTTCTGTTTTTTTATTGTTCTCTTATTGTTTATCCACTTCTACGTGAGTGAAGAAGGTTTGATCCAAATGAGTGATCGGTTGTAACGTTTTACTTTATAGTGAATTGTTGCTCTGGACTAGGTCCCGTGGTTTTTACCTCTTTCGAGGGTTTTTCCACGTAAAAATCTCATGTTGTATGGTTTGTGCTTTGATTTATTTCATTGCTTTATTATCCCATAATTCTGATGTTTTGGGAGGCTAGATCCTAAGGTTTTTGTACAAGGCTCCTAACAGTATCAAGAAGAAACATAACAAACAGAATGATCTAGAGAGAGACTCTTCAGCTACCATAACTAGCGAATTGAATGAGGGAAACATCTGAAAAATAGTAGGAGAAATAAATAAATAGCAGTAAAAGTCAACAGAGTAAGGCATCGTCTCGTACCAATCAAACTAAATCAAATCTATCAATTTACTTTATCTCAATCTATTATAGGAGTTACAATAATCTAGTATAAGTAATCCTTAGATGTAACTTTTACTTGTAATACAAGTATATGCTCATACGCTCAAGTTGATCTTTATCTAATAGCGACATGTGTTTCAAGAGATGCATTCTTATAGTCGCTCCTAGTGACTAATTGTGAGTTTTTCTTTTTATTTGATTACACTGGTATACTAAAAAGTTCTTTCTTGTAAAAGGTAAGACGCAACCCATTCTTAGAGGAAGAACCCTACCCTCCAACAATCACCTTATCATTATAAATATTCAACAAGTGTCTGAGTAAGCAACCGATCTTCTCATATTCTGGTCATATGCATTCATATTAAATGTATTTTTGCTTCTTTCGGTGCTTGTGCTCAAAGTTATTTGGTCTAAATCTAGCCGCTATATTGATTCTGGCATGCCCACACACACTGCACGTGACAAAAAACAAACTAATTACCAACATTCTCGCGAATCAAAGTATGGTTCTCAATTTAGATCTACCATCATGTCCAATTAAGTTTAAGTTTTCTAGTTTTTTAGTATTAGTTTATTATTTATTATATAATACATACCCCAATAAGTTATACACGGCTTTTTAATAAATATTACTTAGGACACGAGTTGGTTACTTCAAAACTTATTTTTTATTAAATTCTTTTATTTACACATTGAAAGACAAACCATAGGTGATGGGCCGTACCCGCCCATCCATCTGGGCTTCTGTAGAATTTACCGATGTATAGGAAACGCATTGGTTGCGCAATTGCAGCTATCCAACATGTAGACTTCCATCAAAGTCTATGGACCGTGAGGTTAGCATCACCCAATAGGAACCCTTTTGTAAATCAAGGCTTTCATGGATGGGCCCAGCAGATTGACTGCATCAATTCATCAGCCACATGTACGGCAGTGAATGGCAACGGATCAGGACCGCATCTAAAAAAGTAGTGGCGGTCACTTTCATGAAATAAAAGCTTGAACATCTTCCATTCCATTGCTTCCGTGTCAAAGTCTATTGGTGATAACGTCAGCGTCATCCAGTGGCAGCATTTTTGTGATTATGGGTTTTCATTAGGGGTATAAATGGGTTGGGCTCGGCAATGTAAAATTAGAATTTTGAATAAACTGTCCAACAGCCTAATTCAAAACAGTTCCAAACTGGGCCTAGACCAACCCGGCCTAGGCCTAGCCTGTTGACAGCCCTAGTTTTCATGGGCCTACCAGATTGAGTCTCAAGACGGTGTCAACGGGCCGGGCCTGGTATGTCTTGGCCCGGATATTGAGCTGTTTTGGGCCGGGCGGTTAGATCGGGCCTATCAAAATTTGAAAATTTTAAGCCCAAGCTGGGCCCATTGACACCCAACATCTACACACTGGCTGAGTGTGATGGATGATTTGCAGGCACTTGTAAATTACTTAAAATTGCAAGGTTAATATATAAGTAATAGAAATTAAGCAGTCTAAATTGTGTATAATGGTTTGGATTTATCTTGAACAAAAAAAATGAATTTATTTGATTATATAATTATCTGATTAGTGGACATTAATTGAATGGTTAAAATTAAAAATAGAAAATGGTCATTATTATTATTATTATTATTATTATTATTTATTTTTTGTTAGCATGTTAGTACACCCACTGTCAGCCACCCCTGCAAGGTTAATATATAAGTAATAGAAATTAAGCAGTCTAAATTGTGTATAATGGTTTGGATTTATTTTGAACAAAAAAATGAATTTATTTGATTATATAATTATCTGATTAGTGGCCATTAATTGAATGGTTAAAATTAAAAATATCAAATGGTCATTATTATTATTATTATTATTATTATTAATTATTTATTTAATTAAAAAGATACCTCAGTATTGAAACGAGGTATCTTTCACTCAATCTACCACTTGAGCTATGGATGCGGGTGTTAAATATCAAATGGTCATATTTCAAGTCAAGTGTCCATGAATCAGAGAACGAAATCGTGCAATCAATCCGATTGTAGGAAAATCTGTGAGATGGTGGGTTCCACAATTTAGTCCCTCCAGGTTAATGCATGGCAAGTACTGTTTAGAAGTGTCCCGAACCCCTGGTGGGGTCCACAAAGATGTACGTGATAAATCTACTCCATCCATCCGTTTCTAAAGAACACAACAGAACAGGAGTTCATAAAGTAGGCAGATCCAAAACTCAGTTGGGCCACACCAACAAAACAGTGAGAGAAGAAACGTCCACCGTTAAAACCTGATGGAAGCTAAACATGATGTTTACATGCCATCATTACAACACAAATAAATTGTAGGCACAAATATGGTTCGGATAGAAAACTTCTACCACTGTTTCGGGTCGAAGCGGATTCGCTGGTCTACCACACATCAGCTATAAAGCTGGTGTAGGTACGTGTTGTGCGAAGACGAGCGCTGACGCTCCTAGAGATCCGAATCGTGGGAACGGTTCAAAGGAGATCAAAGTTACGTGGCCCTCAAAAGAATGTATTTATTATATCCAAACTGTTTATCAATTTTTGGAGATCATTTTAGAGCATAGGCCAAAAAATGAATCATATTCAAAGCTCAACTATTCCACACCACAAATAGCAGCGGGAGAATGATTTTTACTGTTAAAACATTCTTATGGCCCACCATAACATTTATTTTCCATCCAATCTGTTCATAAGGTTAAAAAGACATAAATGAAGAGGAAAAACAAATTTCATATTGATCCAAAACTTCTTTGACCCTAAAAAGGGTTTCAATGGTAGACATTCAATCCCTGCTTCTTTTTGCAGTGTCGTCTCCTTGATAGTTAGTTCCGTCTTATTTTTCGTCTAACTCATGATGAGACCCACAAAAACTTGCTGACATCGATACACCTGCTGCTGTGTGGTACACCAGCAAATCCGTTTACCTTTTCGTTTGGTATGGCTCACGTAATTTTGCATCTGGCTGGATTTTAGAATCCTGTCCTACCACGATGTATGTTTTATGATTTTACACACACCATAGTGGGACTCCAACCAGACTTAAAAAAAAAAAAAAAAAAAAAAAAGCTTGTTAGTACACCCACTGTTAGATCACACTTCACTGGTAGCCAACCCCAGTAGGAATAGATGCCAAGACTTCAGTGTTGAAACGAGCTATCTATGGAACCGGGTGAGATGAATGGAAAACACAAATATAAATTTGAACTTCTAAGGTCTTTGAGAAGTTTTTAATGGCAGGTGTTTTGGCAGCACGATGCCTGTATATTTTTCGCATAAGCCGATACTTGCTTCATAACATATAAAAATACAGAAATTTGCATATCGCAGTGTAAATTAAGGATTATTATAAAAAAAGAAAAGAAAACGTGATTTTCATAAGAAATTTTTTATTCCACATCTCTACTACATGCTTTCTATGATGTCATTGATTTGAGGTATGGATCCGCCTACTTTTAAGGCTTAAGCCCTAAAATGACTTGCAAAATGGATTGAAGGTGTGGATATAACACGGCAATTATGGTAGTACGTGTTTGAATTTAACTTCATGGTGGGTCATAGATAGTACGTATATCACGGTGACGTGGACAACCTGGATTGGTCTAATGAGTATCAGTGGGGCCATATAAAGGATGGTACGTGCAAACCTATTGCGCAATCCAGTACTACCATTTCAAACTAACGTGTTTGAGTTTTTTTTCTCTATGGAATAGCTATTAAGAGAGAGAGAGGATGAGATTTCTCCACCGTCATACACACCCTATGATAAGGAGCTCTCGCTGCCCTCTTCCCCAATCCCGGTTTTAAGCTATCGGTTTCCATAATTTAGAGAGCGAAAAACCCGAGAAAGTCTCTTTAGTTGGTGTGAATGGCCCACCAAGGTATGTGTACTAAACCCATGTAATACCACCCATCCTTGATTTGATGCGGGGGATTCATTGCTTCTAACACATCTCAGCAAATGGATCCCTGTTGCATCGCATACTATGCCATACATGATGAGCAGCGACGAAGGCAAAAGGAACTTCTGTTATAACGGAAGACCTTCGGCTGGAGTACTCTTTCTATTGCTGGCGTTGCAGGGAGCGGAGATTAGGTGAGACCCCGGAAGCGGATTAGCTGATCTACCACACACCGGCCATAAAGCTGGTGTATTGACGTCAGTAAGTTCTGTAGGTCCCATCATGAGGTATGCGTTATATCCAAACCGTCCATCCATTTTACAACCTTGTCTTAAGGCTTGATACGAAAAATAAGACAGATCTAAAAGTCAATTTGACGACACTGCAAAAAAGCAGTGGGGATTGAATGTCTACCATTGAAATCCTTTTGGGAGTTACAGAAGTTTTGGATAATATGATATTTGTTTTTGCTCTTCATCCAGGTCTTTGTGATCTCATGAACAGATTTGTTGGAAAATAAACAATAACGGTGAAAATCATTATCCCGCTGTTATTTGTGGTGTGGCCCATTTGACCTTTGGATATGATTCAATTTTTGGCTCATGCACTAAAATGATCTCGAAAACTGGATGAACGGTGTGGATATAATAAGTACATCATTTTGGGGGGCACACGCAACTTCGATCTCCTTTGAACCGTTCGTACAACTTAGAGCTCGAGGAACGTCTGCGCTCGTCTTAGCACGACACGTACATACACCAGCTATATAGCTGGTGTGTGGTACACCAGCCAATCCGCGTCTGTGAGACCCTGGATCCACCGAGGTGAGTGGGACCCTTATTGTGGGGCCCACTGTGATGTATGTGACTACATCCACGCCATCCATCCGTATCGAAAGCTCATTTTAGATCATGATCCAAAAAATAAAGCAGTTCCAAATCCGAAATGGACTGTGACTGTGGTTGCCTCACTCAATTTTTAGATTCCTTCGCTCAATTTCTAGTTTGTCTTGCTTAATTCTAGTTTGCCTCACTCAATTTTCAGTTTGACTCGCTCAATTTTCAGCTTATCTCGCTCAATTTCTAGTTCGCCTCGTTGAATTTTTAGGTTGTTTTGCTCAATTTTCAGGTTGCCTCGCTTTATTTCTAGTTTGCCTTGTTGAATTTGTAGGTTGCCTCGCTTAATTTCTAGTTTCCCTCGCTGAATTTCATGTTTGCCTTGCTCAATTTCCTATTTGTCTCGCTCAATTTCATGTTAGCTTCGCTCAATTTCCTGTGAGGCTCGTTGAGTTTTAACCCTAATCGAACACAATGACTACACAACTCGACCTAGCTTGATGCTAGCTTAGTAGGGTTCGGGTCAAACTGAACCAAAGTTGCAGTCCTATTTCCTATAAGAGAAGACAAACAATAATATAGATTACATAGAAGATTATTATGAAATCAAGCAATGCATCCTTTGAGGCTCGTTGAATTTCATGTTAGCCTTGCTCAATTTCCCTGAAGGCTCGTTGAATTTCATGTTAGCCTCACTTAATTTCCTTTGAGATTCATTGAATTTCGTGTTAGGATCGTTGAATTTCATGTTAGGTATGTTAGGACACCCAGATCCATAGCTCAACTGGCAGACTGAGTGGAGATACCTCCTTTCAACACTTGATGTCTTGGCATCGATCCCTAGCGGGGATGGCTAACATGAAGTGTGTGTACTGACATGAGTTTATACTAACAAGCTAACGAAAAAAAAAAAGAGGCATGTTAGGCTAGTTGAATTTAATGTTAGGCTCATTGAATTTCACGTTAGGCTCGTTCAATTTCACGTTAGACTCGCTCAATTATCTATAGTAGTATACACTTTTCGCTACAGAAGTATTGGCTACGGTTTAGATCCGTAGCTATTTGGTTAGCTACGGCCTTGAGCTCTTTTTCTGGTGTTGGACGGTGCAGAAGATAGATTTCCACGGTGGCACCGTGGGTAGGATAGAGTCTGCTATTCTACCAATAGCTACGGTTATAATCCGTAGCTGTATGTTTATCTACAACCTTCTTACGCTGATATTTTCGGGTGTAGCTCGTGAAACAAGAATATTTTCGTCTTCAAATACTGTGTCCGTACATAATTGGTTTAGTCTACGAAGAAAAGTTTGTGAGGATTTACTAAAGAAGTTGGGTAAAAGGTGGGTATACACTACTCAAAAAACTCTTAAAAAACAGGTCACGGGTCAAATGAAGAACAACGGATCAACTTGAATTCTCTGATGGTACGATGGCTGATACCCAGGCGCGAGAAACTGTAAATGTGGAATCAAATAGTCTCAACTTAATTAACAGAGTATCCGGAACGTAGATGGTTCAAATCGTTCGGACCATCATGTTTGAATTTAACTTCATGGTGGGTCATACATAGTACGTGTATCATGGTGACGTGGACAACCTGGATTGGTCTAATGAGTATCAGTGGGGCCCATGTAAAGGATGGCACGTGCAAATGTATTGTGCAACCCACTACTACCATTTGAAACTAACGTGTTTGAGTTTTCTTCTCTATAGCATAACTATTAACAGAGAGAGAGAGAGAGGATGAGATTTCTCCACCGCCATACAAGAGCTCTCACAGCCCCTCTTCCCCAATCCCGGTTTAAGCTTTCGCTTTCCATAATTTACAGAGCGAAAAACTCGAGAAAGTCTTTTTAGTTGGTGCAATTGGCCCACCAAGGTATGTGTACTAAACCCCTGTAATACTATCCACCCTTGATTTGTTGCGTGGGATTCATTGCTTCTAACACATCTCAGCAAATGGGTCCCTGTCGCATCGCGTACGATGCCATACATGATGAGAATCGACGAAGGCAAAAGGAACTTCTGTTAGAACGGAAGAGATTCGGCTGGAGTACTCTTTCTATTACTGGCGTTGCAGGGTGCGGATTAGGTGAGACCCTAGATCCACCGAGGTGAGTGGGACCCTTACTGTGGGGCCCACTGTGATGTACGTGACTACATCCACGCCATCCATCCGTATTGAAAGCTCATTTTAGATCATGATCCAAAAAATGAAGCAGTTCCAAATCCGAAATGGACCATAGTACAGGAAACAGTGGTGATTGACCATTAAAAACTTCTTGTGGGCAACAAAGCTTTGGATCAAGATGATATTTGTGTGGTCTCTTCATCTGGGTTTTTGTGACCTTATCAACAGGTTGGATGGTAAATAAACATTCCAGTGGAATCCATGAAGTTTTCAACGGCGGAGATTCAATTATGACTGTTTCCTGTGGTATGTTCCGCTTAAGATTTGAGTCAGCTTCATTTTTCGAGATCATGCCATAAAATGAGCTTTCTAAATGGTTGGACTGTCTAAATTTAAGGCACATACCTTCGTGGATCTGGGGTCTCACCTAATCCGCTCCTGGTGATCTAGGCAAATCATCAAGTAGGCCATACTTTGATGGGCAATACAAAAAAAGTATATGACCAGAAAAGTTTCTTGATCGATCCATTTCAATAATGAAAAAGGGAAAATACACCAATCCAAGAGTTAGGTTGTCCACTTCAATATGTGTGAATTATTGTATAAGTCAGTCCAATCGTCTCCTTTTCTGACTCTAAAAATGTTAGTATCATATCTGAAAATAAAATGTTAGTATCATTGAATTTAGAACAATGAAAAGAGATTTTTCAATGTATTGCATTCAACTCTAGTAAATAAAAGCTTACTATCATCTCTGAATTGTTGAGTTTAATGTAACAGCTTAACTAGCGGAGTATCTGGAACATGGACGATTCAAATCATCAGACCATCTCAAGAAGAAGAATGGAGCTTGGACTTGTAACTCTAAGGGGATTTTGGTCCTTACTCCTCCTTGCCTTCCTTCTCCCATGCATGAACTGCATAGGAATTGATTCCCCCACCTTGGGAAATGAGACGGATCGACTCGCCTTAATCGCATTCAAGGATCAGATATCGGACGATCCTTTCCAGGTCTTCAACTCATGGAACGATTCCCTCCATTTCTGCAACTGGGAAGGAGTCACATGCAGTCGCCGGCATCCTCAAAGGGTCACTTCCTTGAATCTTGGGTCCCACAGATTGGTGGGGCTCATATCACCTCACATAGCAAACCTCACCTTCCTGAGAAGTATCAACCTCTCGAGCAACAGCTTCCATGGAAAAATCCCACGAGAAATGGGCAGGCTCTTCCGGCTTCGAGATCTTAATCTGAGTTATAATATGCTGCAAGGAGGAATCCCCGACAATCTGTCCAACTGTTCGGAACTCAAATCCATCCTTTTAAATAAAAATGAGCTCGTGGGGAGAATTCCGGTTGAGCTTAGCTCACTGTCAAAGCTCGTGTCATTGAATCTTGGCCGTAACAATCTCACCGGCAACATTCCACTGCCACTAGGGAACCTCTCGTCTCTTGTTACTCTCTATCTATATTATAATGGTGTGGAAGGAAGCATCCCAGATGAGCTAGGACGGCTAGTGAAGTTACAAAATCTTGATATACATTCAAATAAACTGTCTGGTCTCATCCCACCATCGCTTTACAACCTTTCATCCATCGTTGAATTCTCTGTGGGAATTAACCGACTTCACGGAAACCTTCCAGCCAATCTAGGTCTCACCCTTCCTAATCTCAAATATCTTCACCTTTCACGAAATGCATTTACGGGGCCAGTACCAGTTTCATTACCCAATGCTTCAAGACTTGCTGTTATTAGTTTTGCTAATAATAATTTTAGCGGACCCGTTCCTGGAAATTTGGGAAGATTGCAGGATCTCTATATCCTATTTGGACTTCGTAATCATCTTGGAGGTGGAGAAGGAGATCATGACTTGAGTTTCCTCACATCTTTGACCAATTGCAGTCATTTGAAAGTAGTACATCTCCGTTCCAATCGACTGAGAGGAGAACTTCCTGCCACCATTGTCAATCTCTCTACCCACCTAACAATACTAGAGTTAGGAGAAAATCCGATATCTGGAGGCATCCCAACAGATATTAGTAATCTCTTCAACTTAAATAGGTTTGGTGTATATAGGAGCTTTGTGATGGGTATTATTCCTATTGGTGTTGGGAAGCTTCAAAATTTGCAGGGATTGTATTTGTACAGCAACAGACTTTCAGGACAAATCCCATCCTCCATTGGCAACATCACTCAGTTAGTTGAACTCAATTTAGATGAAAATCGTTTGCAAGGAAGCATCCCTTCGAGTCTGGGAAACTGTCGTCATCTTGAAACATTGGTTCTTAGTCGAAACAAGCTGAATGGTACCATACCCAAAGAAATTTTAAGTATTCATTCCCTGGTCACACTTAATATAGACCAGAATTCTTTGGTTGGATCTCTACCACCGATCGTTGGTAAATTGGAACTACTTCAATATTTGTTTGCTGCTCATAACAAATTGATGGGTGAAATTCCTAGGGAGATAAGCAATTGTCTGAGCCTTGAAGTCCTTAATTTGAGCAATAACTTGTTTCTAGGAGCCATTCCTCCGGGCTTGAACAACTTCAAAGGTATTAAACTGCTAGATCTTTCTCATAATAACTTGTCTGGGCATATTCCAGAAGCTCTACAGAAATTTCCATTTCTGGAGTACTTGGACTTGTCATCCAATGATCTTGAAGGCCAAGTCCCAACTCAAGGGATTTTCAAAAATTCGAGCAAATTTTCGATCCTTAGAAACAACATGCTTTGTGGAGGTATCCCACAATTATGGCTGCCAGTGTGCCCAAAGAAAGCTCCCAAGAAACATGGAATGTCGATTTCTCTAAAAGTAATAATCTCCGTTGTCGGTGCAGTTTTAGGTTTGATTCTTTTATCATTTCTCTTTGCTACTGTTTTCTGGGTGAGAAGAAAGGCCAGCAAGAGGCTTTTGCCTGCCTTTTTCTTGGAGGGCCAATTTTTAAATGTTTCTTATGCGGATCTCTTTAAAGCGACTGGTGGGTTCTCTTTGGATAATTTGATTGGTGTGGGAAGTTATGGTTCTGTATACAAAGGACTTCTAGATCACGATCAAACATGTGTTGCAGTGAAAGTTTTCAATCTACAAGAACGTGGTGCTTCTAGGAGTTTCATGGTCGAGTGTGAAGCCTTGAGAAATATCCGGCATCGGAATCTAGTTAAAATCGTTACTGCTTGCTCAAGCATTGATTTTAAAGGCAATGATTTCAAAGCTCTAGTATTTGAGTACATGCCTAATGGGAGTCTAGAGAAGTGGTTGCATCCAAGTGTACATTGGAACCAAGAGTTGTGGAGCTGGAACCTTATTCAAAGGCTAGATATAGCCATTGATGTCGCATCTGCATTGGAGTATCTTCATCACCATTGCCACATATCGGTCATTCATCGTGATCTAAAACCAAGCAATGTTCTACTGGATGATGACATGTGCGCCCACGTGGGCGATTTTGGATTAGCAAGGTTCCTTTCTAATGCTGCCACTAATACCTCTCAAGATCAAACCAGTTCAGCTGGAATCAAGGGATCTGTTGGCTATGTTCCTCCAGGTAACAATTTCATGGTTTTTCTTTGTTCTTTTATCTTTTTTCTAAATGTTTTGTAAAAGTTTTGAGATATGTAGCTTGAATTCACAAATTCTCCTGCTCTTAATGGTACCATTGTTGTCACTTTTGGTTATTGTTTGTGTTGTTGCTAGTGTTGTTACAAATGTTGCTAGTGCACACACAGCATGGTAAACCGCCATGCCCCTAGTTGCTTCAATACATTTGGACAATCCAATCAATCAAGAGGGAATGGCCATTAGTGTGGCACGCATTACATTTCATGGTATATCATGCCATAATCACGCAATTGGATGAGCCTAATAATTAGCTTATAAAATGGATAGTCAAGATCTTTTATTTTTATTTTCTTTCCTATAGAAAGGGGGGAGCACACCACCTATAACTTTGATGATTTGGCAAAAGACTACACAAACTATTCGGGTGGGTTCACAAAACAACGACGGGCCACACCAATCATATAGACGCATTATACAGCTCAATACAAAGGAAATGCACAAAAAAAACAGGGCCACAGCTTGAGAGAAGCCCAGCCAACAAACCAGCAACCCCATAACATGCACAAGAACAACACTGCATGCAACCAAGACCCCACCATAGACGCCTCCTCAAGCCCTGAAGACTGCAGAGACCCCAGCGAGCAGCAATACAAAGACATGAGGATCAATTCAGACCTAATCATCTGATCAATAGCCTATAAAATGGATGATCAAGATCTTTTATATAAAAGCAGCAACATTAAAAACTTTGGGCCATCTACTTGTTAAAGCCCACCATGTATCAGTTATGGTACCAAGGAATCACTTTTACCACCCATGCCTATCCATTCAATCCATGTATTTAGAAAATGAATAGCCCAAAAATTTAAAACTTCAAAAATCAACTTACAGGTGGGTGAATCATCGAATTGGTTTGATTTTGCTTATGGCAGCCCATAAAATGGGCAGGATAACTAATGGAGAGTCTGGATCTCAATATCCAAGTTTCTTAATGAAACTGAAAGCACTATAACTTGTACTGTTCTAAGAGCATTGGATCATTCCTCATAAATAATAGCATCAATAAAACCTTCAAAATAGATTGTTCTGTAAAACTTTTACTTCCATTACCACAACTAATATACTTCCATTACCACAACTAAAACCAGTTCTAGTGGTAATTGGAAAGAAACTCCTAGTAAGAATGAAGGAGAGAATGAAAGGATTTCGCTAATGGAGTAATTAAATGTTTTTATTTTAAAGATAAACTTCACCTGAAAATGCACTGAACAGTTCGCCATGTAACATTCGATGGAAGCAAAATGTTTTATATTGAGTTGTATGTTTGTTTTTCGCTCTTATTTTATTTTATTTATTTATTTATTTTTAAAATTTTTCTTAGTCTTATGGCTGTAGGATTCATTTTTCGTTACCCAATATACTTTCATGATCATGCTTCAAAAGTTTAAAATTAATAGGATTCTTGTTTCCTATGTTTTCAATGATTACCGCTTCTTCTATGTCAAAAACTATTCTCTATTGTTACTTAATTATTGGAATGAAACCTTAATATCTGAAAATTTTGAGATGCATGAATGACAGAGTATGGAATGGGAAGGGTGGAAAGGCGTCTGCACATGGTGATGTCTACAGTTACGGGATCCTTCTTTTGGAAATGTTCACAGGAAAGAGACCAACTGATGACATGTTTATAGATGGTCTGAGCCTTCATGAATTTGCTAAAATGGCTTTGCCTGATCAAGTGATGAGGATTGCAGACCCAAGTCTGCTCTCAGAAGAAGTTCGAGCTCTGAACAACATACAACAATGCAACACTCCCTTGAGTAAAATGCAAGAGTGCTTGGTTTCTATAGTTGAAATTGGCGTCTCATGTTCTGTAGAATCTCCAAACAAAAGAATGAAGATAAGAGATATTGTCGTGGAAATGCACGCAATCAGGGATTTATATCTTGGGGTTGGAATCTACCAAGACAGCCACAATTGAGGGGCCAAAGTTCATCTTCTCTTTTGTAAATCTTGACATATTTTGGGTGTTTATGGAAGATATGTAGTGTATGGTAAGTTGCATCAGGTGTTCTACTTAGATTTTCAGCATTGTATTCCTTCTCTCCAGTGATGCCTAGGGAAGGATTATATTGTAAGATATTATCTTTCTAAGAAATGATTTTCCAACTAAATACTAGATATGGATAGAATGAAATGAATAGAAAATCGAAGTGGCCAATGATTCTAGACTGAAGATCGTACTGATCGCATGATTTCAAACATTTCAAATGCTAAGCACTGGTATAGATGGATCATATACTGAAAGTCGTTGAGATGGAAAGATCTAACCATCTGACTGGTGGCTATCAATGAATGGTTAAATAAATCTGCTGTCCAATTGGATCAAAGAGATTGTTGAGATCTATTAGAAATTGCATTTAGTCAGAAAAATATGTTCCATCTCAACGACTTTCACAGCTGTACCCACATGATGGGTACTCAGATTCAGTATGACCCATCCATTACCAACTGGGGTGCTGGAAAAGCTCTTTGGGGCCTACCTGTTTTATCCATCTATCCGTCCATTTTGGCAGCTTATTTTAGGGCATGAGTGGAAAAATGGGGCAGATCCAAAGCTCAAGTGAACCACAGGACAGAAACTGATGGGGATGAATGCTTACTGATGAAAACTTCTTGAGGGCTACAGAAGCTTTGGATCAAGCTGATATTTGTGTTTTCACTTCATCTAGCTTTTGAGTTTGATGCTGCTGGTGTTGGTTCTGTTGGTCAGCTGGAGTTAAGCACATACCATTTTGAGGAGGATGTAGCTTTTCTAGTTGCGTTTGGGGCTGTTGGCAGGATTCTTTTGCTATGCAGATAGCTCTGTTCCTTTCCTTCTGAAGCTGTATGAAGTAGTTGGAAATGATTCTTGCAAATGAAGGTATTCTGAGTGCAGGCTTGGTTCAGATGTCTGCTGGTCTGGTTTTATCAGTTGTAAGGTAATTTGCTGCTGCTTTGGAAAAGCTTCTTGGGCTGATGCTTTCGTACGAGTGTTTTGGAAGTTTGCCTTGCTCTTTCTAAGAGGGATTATGTTCTGGCATGGTGTATTGCCTCTAGGCTGGAGCAGAGGGTCTCTGTTTCAATGGGCTTCAATCTTGGATATCTATCTCTGTTGCATTGGATGCTTGATGCTTGGTGTTCAATCTGTTTCTGGAGTGCTGTTGAAAAGGGTTGCTGGTTCTAGGAGCTGAGCTGTTGGCCTTGGTGCAATGTTGCTGGAGGAGCTGATGCAATGTTTCTAGAGTGCCTGTTGAGAAGGGACTATTATATTTCTTATTTTTTTATAATTAACAATATGTTGATGCCCTGTGCATAATGGAAATTTAGTTAATCATGATGACAAATAAATACAACGCTCACCCTCCAAACCATTTTCCTTTAGTGTGGCCCACCTAAATCATGGATGGTCTTGATTTTTGGGCCATAGGACTAAATTTGGTATAACATCCTCTCTCTCTCTCTCTCCTCTCTCTCTCTCTCTCTCTCTCTCTCTCTCAACTGTTTCCTTTGGTGTGGCCCACCTAAATCATAGGCCACTCTAATTTTTAGGCATGGTCCTAATGTGGGATTACCCATATAATTGTTGGATTGTATCTTGACATAATGGGGCTAGTAAAAAAAATTCAAAGGTGGGCATCCCTCACACAACTGTTCCACTCTGACCTTTAGATGTGTAACTGACGCAGGGAAGGACTTGAGGTCGAGCACCGTCTTCCTCAAGGGGATAACTGCTCCAAATCCATGAAACTTCTCTAGACTCCTCACAGAGACTCCTCGAAACCACGAGGAAAAGAACAATAAAATAAATTCTATAAAATTCGAAATTGATTGATGAATGAAATAAACGAGTTCACAACACTTTAAATAGGGATACTAAGCAATGGAAGAAATTTCATAATCAAACTATAACTAGAACTTTTAGAATTCGCAACTTACTATAAATAGTAAACTTACTATTTATAGACGATCGTGATTTCCACTAGTGCGCAAGGTTTTTGGCCAAAAATAGTAAGTGCCCTATTTGGCTTCACAACTTGTTCTCCTAATTATTCTAAACACTTTTCACGTTGGGCGCAACTCCTGAAGCCCAACAGTTGAAGAGTTATAATCAAACTAAAACTTACTATTTATAGAAAAAACGGAATTAAAATAGGGAAACGGCCGTCGATTTGATGGTATTTCACAAATCCGGCTTGCGCAAACCGACATAGTAGGGTTGGGTGGCTAAAGTAGCTCGTCCTATCCCAAAATCATATATTTTACGTCCGATAACTCATTCTGGATTGCGAGATACGCCCGATTTAAGGTCTGACGGTCTGGATCACTTCTGTAGTCGACCAGGCCTTTTCTGATCCATCTTGGCCATGAAACTATCCGCGACCCGCTCTACATCAGTCCCCTCCACTTCAAAAGACCTCGTCTTGCTTTGGTTCATGATGGTTGGTCAGGTCTGCGACGTTAGAAGTCCATGAGATTTCCATGTCACCCGGAAGGTCAACAACATAAGCGTTGTCATTGATCATTCGGAGGATCAACACCGATCCAAACTTCTTGTTCCCCAAGCGTTGTCATTGATCATTTGGAGGAAATCTCTCCTTGCGTAGATGGACCATAACTTGGTCACCTACCTCAAACACCTTTTCGATGATGCTTGTTGGCTTGCTCCTTGTACTTTGTTGTTCGAGGTGTGCAACTTGTCTTGTACCTCAGCATGAATGCCCATGATCCTGTCTACCATATGTTCTGCTACAACGATCATACCTGAGAGCTTGGGGAAAGGGACCAAGTCAAGTGTGTGGCACGACGCTCGGCCATAAATAACTTGGAACGGGACTTCACTGTCTAGCGGTTTACATGTTGTTGAATGCAAACTCCGCTTGAGATAAGGGTAAATCCCACTGCTTCGACTTTTCTCCTGAAATACATCGAAGGAGGTTCCTCAAAGTGTGATTCACAACTTCAGTTTACCCATCAGTCTGTGGGTGGTAGGCACTATTGAACTGAAGTCATGTACCAAACTGGTTCCACAAAGTCCGCCAGAATGGCTAGTGAACTTCGTATCATGGTCAGAAGAGATAGTCGTAGGGACCCCATGTAGCCGCACAACCTCTTTGAAGAAAAATTTGCCATGTGTGTCGCGTCGAGGGTCTTCTTGCATGGTACAAAGTGAACCATCTTCGAGAAATGATCTACCACTACGAACACTGAATCCATGTCACACTGTGTCAATGGGAGACCCAACATGAAGTCCATTAATAGGCCCTCTCAAGGGCCATCAAGTAGAGGCCCGTATTCTAAGACTGCCTCTTGGAGATTTGGAGGACATGACAGCACTGCATTGCTTTACCCACATCACATATTAACTGTGGCCAGTAGTATAATTCTTCAATAAGTGCTCACGTTTTATCCCGTCCAAGGTGTCCACTAAAGCCACCTCCATGTAGCTCTTGATAATATGTTCTCTTAACGAACTTTTGGGGATCTACAGTCAATTACCCTTGAAAAGGAACCCGTCTTGCATATGTAGGTCACCGGGGTGGCCTTCTTAGTATCTTACCCATGCGTCCTTGAATTTGTTGTCGCCGGCATATATATATCCTTGAGGCACTCGAACCCGACAACCTCATTACTCATAGTAACTAATAAAGTTGCACAACGACTCAGTGCATAAGCTACTTCGTTATGTTGCCCAGATTTATGTTTCAATACGAACGTGAATTCCTGCAAAAATGAAATCCACCTAGCATGCACACGGTTAATGTTAGCTTGGCTATTAAAGAATTTGAGAGCTTGATGGTCTGTGTAAAGTATGAATTCCCTTTTAATCAAATAATGTCGCCAGTGTGCATCGCTAAGTTTCTCACTATAGAACCAGCCTACCTTCTTGAGACAAAACTCCCTCAATTCCGACATATGAGACATCACATTCAACTTTAAACAGATTGTCGAAGTTGGGAAGTATAAGAATTGGGGTTGTGGACAACTTGCGCTTAATTTTAACAAAGCTCCTATCGGCTTCGTCAGTCCACTGAAACTACCGTTTCTTCATGCAATCTGTGATTGGTGACACAATGATATTCTTGACGAACTGACGATAGAATATTGCGAGTCCATGAAAGTTCTGTACTTTGTGAATGTTTGTGTTAATTAGCCATTCCCTGATTACCTTCACCTTTTCCTCATCTACCAAAATGCCAATGAATGTCACGACAAAGCCCAAAAATAACAGGCTATCGGTCATGAAGCTACACACTACAAGAAAAATGGGTAAAGGCTACGGCCAAAATCCGTAGCAAAAACCCTTTTACTACGGATATAATCCGTAACACATCCGTCGCTATTGGTGGTGTAGCTAAAGGTGTAGCTACGGATTATATCCATAACAATAGATACCAATAGCTACGGATCATATCCTTAGCAATAGATACCAATAGCTACGGATTATATCCGTAGCAATACATCTAACTACCCCACCAATAGCGACGGACGTGCTACGGATCATATCCGTAGCAAAAGGGATTTTATCCGTAGCAATAGATACCAATAACACTAATAATATCCGTAGTAATAGATACCAATAGGTACAGACAAAAGCCATAGCTATAGCTACGGATTATATTTGTAGCTATTTTTTTAAAATTGTAATAATATGACCTGTTTCCATTACAAGAACCTGTTGTGATTGATAATCATCTAAGCTTAATGCTGATAGAAATAGTATATAAAATGCAATTAAAAAAAAATGATGCATTTATTACAAATAGCAATCAAATCATACAATGCATCCTACATTCACATTTCTAAATAAACAATACTTCACTTTGCTCAACCTATCATAAGAATTACAACTAAGGCATACCCTCATGTGTAAGAAACAAATACACTCCAACACAGTAAACCCTCCATATGCATTCAATAATGCTCACGTTTTTACAGAATTTTCTTCCTTCAGACGGTCAATTTCAACAAATGCAGAAGATAGAGCTTCTTCTTTCCTTGAAACTGCAGATGTAACTTCTGTGGACTTCGACACAAGATCACTTTCAAGTTCTGAAACCCTTCCCTTGAGAAAATGAATTTCATCCTCAACTGACTTCTTTAGCTTGTCATCCTGTATAAAACAATATTTGTAGACACAATCAAACAAGCATGCCTTTATACACATCTCAAAAGGAAGAAAGACAAAAAAAAAAAAAAAAAAAAAAAAAAAAAAAAAAAAAAAAAAAAAAAAAAAAAAAGAATAAAAAAAATAAAAAATTACTACAAATCTTCTAAACTATGGCAAAATCTAACATGAGTAATGTGTTCAAACCTAGGATGGACTTTTAAACTCAAAACCAAGGTTTAGGTTAGGTTATAGGTATAGGTTTAGGTTTTAGGTTTAGGTTAGGGTTTATAAGTTTAGGTTTAGGTTTATGTTATAGGTTTAGGTTATAGCTTTAGGGAATTGAGAATAGGTTAAGGTTTAGGTTTAGGAAATCGGGTTCGGGTTTGGGATCGGGTTTAGGTTGGGTTTTCAAGTTTAGGTTTATGTTTAGGTTAGGGAGTTGAGATTAGGATTAGGTTAGATTTAAGTTTAGGTTAGGGAGTTGAGATTAGGATTATGTTTAGGTTAGGTTTAGGGATTGAGAATACATTTAGGTTTTAGGTTTAGGTTTAGGTTTTAGGTTATAGGTTTAGGTTTAGCGAATAGGTTTAGGTTAAGGTTATGTTATAGGTTATAGGTTATAGGTTAAGGTTTGGTTATAGGTTTTGGTTTAGGTTTAGGTTTAGGTTTAGGTTAAGGCTTTAGGGAATTGAGAATAGGTTAAGGTTTAGGTTTAGGTTTAGGAAATCGGGTTCGGGTTTGAGATTGGGTTTAGTTTGGGTTTTCAAGTTTAGGTTTAGGTTTAGATTAAGGAGTTGAGATTAGGATTAGGTGTAGGTTTAGGTTTAAGGATTTAAGAATACATTTAGGTTTTAGGTTTAGGTTTAGGTTTAGGTTTTAGGTTTAGGTTAGGTTTAGGGAATTGAGAATAGGTTAAGGTTTAGGTTTAGGAAATTAGGTTCGGGATCGGGTTTAGGTTTGGGTTTTCAAGTTTAGGTTTAGGTTTAGGTTAGGGAGTTGAGATTAGGATTAGGTGTAGGTTTAGTTTTATGGATTTGAGAATACATTTAGGTTTTAGGTTTAGGTTTTAGGTTATAGGTTTAGGTTTAGCTTTTAGGTTTAAGTTAAGGTTAGGTTATCGGTTATAAGTTTAGGTTATAGGTTATAGGTTATGGGTTAAGGTTTAGTTTATAGGTTTCGGTTTAGGTTAAGGTTATAGGTTTAGGTTTAGGTTAAGGTTTAGGTTTAGGTTATATGTTGTAGGTTATAGGTTATAACTTTAAGGAATTGAGAATAGGTTAAGGTTTAGGTTTAGGAAATCGGGTTCGGGTTCGGGATCGGGTTTAGGTTTGGGTTTTCAAGTTTAGGTTTAAGTTTAGGTTATGGAGTTGAGATTAGGATTAGGTGTAGGTTTAGGTTTAGGGAGTTGACAATACATTTAGGTTTTAGGTTTAGGTTTAAGTTTTAGTTTATAGGTTTAGGTTACAGGTTAAGGTTTAGGTTTAGGTTTAGGCTATAGGTTTTGGGATTTGAGATAGGTTTAGGTTAAGGTTATAAGTTTAGGTTTAGGAAATTGTGTTCGGGTTCGGGATCGGGTTTAGGTTTGAGTTTTCAAGTTTAGGTTTAGGTTTAGGTTAGGGAGTTGAGATTATGATTATGTGTAAGTTTAAGTTTACGGATTTGAGAATATGTTAAGGTTTAGGTATAGGAAATTAGGTTCGGGTTCGAGATTGGGTTTACGTTTAGGTTTTAGGTTTAGGCTAAGGATTTAGGGATTCAAATTCAGGTTCGGGATCGGGTTTAGGTTTTACGTTTAGGTTAAGGTTACAGGTTAGGTTTAGGTTATAAGTGTAGGTTATAGGTTTAGGTTTAGGTTAGGTTATAGGTTATGGAATAGGTTAAGGTTTAGGTTTAGGAAATCGGGTTCGGGTTTGGGTTTAGGTTTTGGTTTTCAAGTTTAGGTTTAGGTTAAGGAGTTGAGAATAGGATTAGGTGTAGGTTTAGGTTTAGGGATTTGAGAATACATTTAGGTTTTAGGTTTAGGTTTAGGTTTAGGTTTAGGTTATAGGTTTAGGTTTAGGTTATATGTTATAGCTTTAGGGAATTGAGAATAGATTAAGGTTTAGGTTTAGGAAATCGGGATCGGGTTTAGGTTTGGGTTTTCAAGTTTATGTTTAGGTTAAGGAGTTGAGATTAAGATTAGGTGTAGGTTTAGGTTTAAGGATTTGAGAATACATTTAGGTCTTAGGTTTAGGTTTAGGTTATAGGTTTAGGTTTAGGTTATAAGTGTAGGTTATAGGTTTAGGTTTAGGTTAGGTTATAGGTTAAGGTTTAGGGAATTGAGTTTAGGTTATAGGTTTGGTTATAGGTTAAAGGTTTTGGTTATAGGTTAAAGTTTAGGTTTAGGTTAAGGTTTAGGTTTAGGTTTAGGTTTATGAGTTTTGGGATTTGAGAATAGGTTTTGGTTAAGGTTATAAGTTTAGGTTTAGGAATTGGGTTTGAGTATAGGTTTGGGTTTTCAAGTTTAGGTTTTAGGTTTAGGTTAGGGTTTGAGATTAGGATTAGGTGTAGGTTTAGGTTTAGGAATTTGAGAATACGTTAAGGTTTAGGTTTAGGAAATCGGATTCGGGTTCGAGATCGGGTTTACGTTTGGGTTTTAGTTTAAGGGTGTGGTCCCTGCAAATACAGATATAAACACGGCCTGTCCAAATGGCCAGGCCCCTCCAATGTTGTCCATAGGAAATGGACAGCTTCATCATGGTCATAATAGCGGTTCCCACCTTCCAGGGACCCCCGCTCATCCGGATAGCTCCGACGCACATCCATGTCTTCTCCATTAATTTCAAGAAAACATAAACACGACCTGTACAAATGGCCAGGCCCCTCCAATGTTGTCCATAGGAAATGGACAGCTTCATCATGGTCATAACAGCGGCTCCCACCTTCTAGGGACCCGCTCATCCGGATAGCTCCGACGCACATCCGGGTCTGCTCCATTAGTTTTGAGCAAATATATAAACACGTCTTGTCCCCGGGATCCACTAAATTCGTCTGATCTAGGGATTCAAGGAAGCCGGATACTATAATTTGGGCCATAGTTTCAGCCATCTGAGACGCTAAAATCACGCACACTAATAGAATCCGGAAAGAAAATTTCTTTCGCTGAAATATACCAACAAAATTAAATGGCATTCTTGATTTTCAACTAGAAAGCACAAAATATGAACTGGAACATGAGAGAAGAGAAGTGTTGACTCACTTGTTCACTTTAATCCAAGTAACTTTTAGTGTTTCCTTCTTCTTTTCATCAAGCTCTTCAATCACCTTCTTGATTTTTGACTTATCATTCTAAGCAAGAGAAGAATACAGTAAACAAACAACTTCAGACATAAACAAATTCAATTCATAAAAATAAATAAATAAATAAATAAAATAAAATAAAAAGATGAGATCCTTTACAGGCTGAGAAATACAGCAATATACCTCAATGATGTTTTTCTTGGATAATAAGTCATTGCATTCATCTTCAGCTTTCTCGAACATTGCCATAACTTTTTTGTTGACCCTCTTCTCAAGGCTGAAAGCAATCAATCAGATTAACTGAGATGCATGTCCATTAACCTTCTTCTTAAAAAAAAATAATAATAAAATCAAACGTCAATTAGGTGTTGAATCATACTATTTCATTGTCATGGAAAATAAAATAAAGAAGCACAGGAAACAACACAACAAGTAATCTAATTACACACCCAGATTGTTTAGCTTGAAGTTTCTCAAGCTCCTCCCTTGATTTACGAGGATCACGAGATGAGAAGTCATAATCTGTCCCACTTTTTCCTAATAATTGTTTCTCAGCTGCAATCCAACTATGCCTTTCTAGTAGTTTATCTACCTTCAGGGAGTAATCTTTCTGTTCCATCTCCATTCGCTTAATTTGTGTGAATGGGAAAGAGTGGGTTTCTATCAAGGACACATACACATTTCATAGATCAAGCAAGTTAAATAAAACAGGAACAGAATAACCACTGCAAGTACCTCATTTTCCAATTTTTTTCCTCTCAACATTTGCATCACTAATTTTATGTTGAAGCTTCTGATGCTCCTTGACAATGGCACTGACCTCAGCATCACATCTTTCATCTTTGAACGACTCAAATTGAGCTCAGATTGGGCTTGATCATATTCCTTCTTTATAGAACTAACCTACAATAGGAAAGGCAATAAAGATGTGTGCATTTTGTGTTCAGCAAAAAGGGTTAGATTGTAAGTTTAAGCACCTTGCTTGTAAGGTTATGTACTTTGCAGTGAGGTGTTTATCTGTGTCTGTAAAGAAACCAATTGATTTTCCAGGGAAGCATGCTCTTGAATGACTGCGTCCTTCTCCATAATGAGCCTCTCTCTTTCAATTTCGAAGTCATAAATCCTTTCATAATTAAAGCATCAAAATTTAAAAATGAACATGTGCAAGAATGCACCAATTACAATAAGAAGTGTGTGCAAGAATGCACCTTGTTGTCTATTGAAGATGCTTGCAAAGAGACCCG
>JAJHSJ010000264.1:0-76813 GCA_021015155.1 Magnolia officinalis | reverse complement strand
TGCGAGTTTTCAAGTCGAGTCCATACTAGCACACGAGTTAAGTACCGAGTGCCATTTTTCGAGGCGAGTTCGAGCTTTGAGCCAAGTTCAAGTTATAATTGAAATTAATTTGAATTTCAATTCGATTTCAATTGGAAATTCGAAATTAAACGAAACAATAAAGATGAGTGTCTTTATTGTTACTAATTACATTAACGTATTTACATAATTACATTACATTGTTCAAAATGACAATTTATAACTAATAACCTCTATAAGATGAGTGTCTTCCTGTTCCTGTATTGTCATCTGATCCATCGGAACTACTATCTATTTTTTCATATACAAATTGATTCACTTCCTCTGAGTCAGAAGGCGAAGAGATTTTTCCTTCGTGCTCTTCTACACTTTCAACTAGATTTTTCAAACTTGCTTTATGTGAAGAATTGTATGTAGTACCCAATGCCCTATAAAATTCACCGAGACGAGTTAGGAATTTCAATTTGTTACTCTTTTTCTTCTTCTTGTTTGTCGTACTCGACGAGTAACTTGACCCTGCTTCAACATCGTGTTGTCTTTGACTCGAATATCGCTGAAGTCTAGAAGCATCTTCCATGCTGCGTTTTATGGCGATTTGGAATTGTTCTTCCTCCAAAGCTTTAATCTGGCTTCCTCCTCTGCATCTTTTGTGAATGTCATTTGTGTACCAGATCCAGAAGCAGAAGGTTTGGATGGAGTGGAAGGCTTTTTATTCGAATCTAACAGGGCTCGAAAAAGAATTTGGACATCCTTAGGGGCATTGGGGCATGGTTTTGCATCACCACCTCAACATGACAAGTGTAGGCGAAAGCGATGACTCTTGTGCACAAACTTTGCGCCACACAAACCACACTTATCTTTGTTTTTCCAGACCGTGGCGGTGATTCAACTATGGAAGCATAGTCCCAAATGTTTGACGATGGCTCAGATGACGACATATCTACATTCAATTTTTAATAAAAAAATCAGAATATTGATAAATAAATTGAACTTGATATAACAACAAAAGAAAGCAATATAATGTATCAAAATTCAAAAATAAAAGCAAATGAACAGGCATATGTAAATAAATATCAATGATTCAAAGTCTTCCAAACCACATTCCAAAAGGACCAACACTTTCGTGTTTGCAGTTGCAGTGAAATAATATTACAGATCATTCACATTCAGCCAAAAAATTTGAAAAAACGAAAATGATTACTGATCTATAGGTAGAGACGCGTCATGAATCTCAATCTCCTCTTCTTCATCATCATCATTCATATCTCCTCCCCATATCGGGCGTAACCAATCTTGCGTACAAATCAACGCTTCAACTGTGTTTGGTGAAAGTAAGCTTCGATACTTGCTCACAACCCTGCTCCCTGTGCTGAATGCGAATTCTGATGCCACTGTTGAAACTGGTATTGATAATATGTCCCGTGCCATCACAGATAATGTAGGGTATTTTGATTCACTAACCCTCATCTTCCACCATTCCAACACATCAAATTTAGCTCGCACTACGATTGGCTCCTTGAGGTACATTTCTAACTCTGATTCCTTAGTATCAACTCCCATTCGTGTTTGTGCCAAATATGATATGTATTCATTTAGCACATCTGGATTACCAGGTACAGAAATATCCGCATCTCTACTACCTTCAACACCTGTTGCCGCTGCAGGTAAAGTATTAACATACGATTTATACAGATCTTCAAGGGCTTCACGAACCTTAGACGTCTCTGCTGCCGCTCTTCAGTAGGATAAAGCTTCATGAAAATAAAGCTAACCTAATCCCATATTACAACGGGGATCAAGAACAACTGCCAAGGACATCAACAAATGACATTCGTCCCAGTATTTATCGAACTTCATCTTCATACCAACTGTCATCTGGCGTATGAAATCTGGACCCGCACTGACATTTTTCCGCAGAGCATCCTTAATCCTCCAAAGAGACGAAGAAACAGATTCGCGGTTGGATACTGATTCCCAGAAAAAATCTTCGTGCAATCGTAGAAAACTTGGAGAAATGTGTGAACTTGTTGTGCTTTGGCCCAATCATCTGTGCTCGGCAACCAAGAATACGTTCTGTCACGCGCTACATATTCAGGAAATGCAAGTTGTAATTCCATTGCCGCATCTAACATTTCATAGGTTGAGTTCCAACGTCAGACATCCAACTTCAACGTTTTTTTTGTTTTTTTAGATGGCACATTCAAACGTTGGATGATGTCATTCCATACACTCAGTCTCGATGGCGACCCCCTTTTATATTTCACACTTTCTCTTATGTTCTCTATAGTGTCATCGATTGCTTTCAGCCCTTCTTTCAAATCAAATTTACAATATGGGCACAACATCTAACCTGAAATATTTTTCTTCAAAAATAAATTTCCTGTAGCCTAAAATTGGTTACGTAAGCATGAAATGACACTGTCATTTGCTGAAGCATTGTCTAAAGTTATTGCTGAAATTTTCTTCTCAATGCCCCAGCCTTCTAGACAACTGTAGATGCAATCTGAAATAAGTAAACCAGTACGTGGAGGAGGAAGGTGTTTGAAGTTTAAAATTCTCTTGCATAGTTTCCAATCCTTATCAACATAGTGAGCGGTTAATGAAATGTATCCTTTTCTTTGATTAGACGCCGTCCATAAATCAGAAGTCAAAGCTATTCTGGTCACTGAAGCTAAAACTTCTTTCAGTTTCATCTTCTCCTTTGCGTACATCTTCATGCTTTCTCTCTGCACTGTGACGCGAGAGACATTCTCGGCCCGAGGGTTAAGAATTGACAGAAAGCCCTAACCCTTTACTTTCAATCATTCTGAAAGGTTTTTCTTCCAAAATTACTAATCTAGCAAACCACTCATTCAGCTTCTCCTTGTCAAACTTATGAGTGGACACTACGCCTTGGGAGTCGTCCCCTTCTGACTTCGTAAATGACAACGTCTGTTGGCCAGGAGGAGGGAGTCTTGCTTTCTTAGGACACGTCTTCAAATGTCTAATTAGATGTGTCGTAGATCCTCCTGAATCTTGCTGAATAACCCTTTGCAGTGATTACACTTTATCTTCTGTACACCGTTAACTGTCACATCTTTGAAATCATCCCACACTGCTGATCTCTTCTTCTTCCCTTTGCATGCGGTTGACGTGTCTGTGTCTCCCTCTACTATTAGAGGAGATGTGGCCGATGCACCCATTCCAGGGGTATTGGGCTTTCGTCTTGACTAGCCATCTATAAAATAAAATTCTCGATATGTTATACAGCTATACCTAGGAGATAGGATCCTAGATGGCTAGACCGCTAGACGGGCGTAATTACTTAACTGTCTAAATCAGTCACCCATTCAAAGTTAGATGGATTGTAATGCTTCATTTTCCAATTTAAATGCTACGCCGAAATTCCGGCAGCATCTCCCCTTATCTCTCCAGAATATATTAATCTTGTATTTGATTCCCATGTCAATCATCAACACAAAGTGTGGACATTTGACGACGGAAATAAATACATGAAAATATCCAGAGAGAAAAAGGAGATGAAACCGGAACAGGCATATGCATTTAATTGGAATAAATGAAGACATTACAATCTATCTAACCCTGAACTGTCCAAAAGGGACAATTTGAGCAATTTCTATGCATCCAAGAACACATTGAATCTATGTCTGGCAACATAGAAATCCTCAAATGGGCAACTGATTATCCTATACTGTCTACAAGTCTACAAGTAGAATAATACAAATAATTCATATCCATATGCCAAATATTTAGGGAAAACACAAATATCAGGTTAATTCCAAAATTATATTAAACAAATTCTATATTAACAACTATACTGTTATATCAGGTTAACACAAACATATCAGGTTAACACAAATATATTAACACAAATATCAAGTTAACACAAATATATTAACACAAGTATTAACAAATATCAAGTTAACACAAATATTAACAACTGATTAACAAATTCTATATTAACAAAATATGAAATATATTAACAATTGATTAACAAAATTATATTAAACAAATTCTATATTAACAACTAATTATCCACCGAATATTTAGGAAAAACACAAATATCAGGTTAATCCCAAAATTATGTTAAACAAATTCTATTAACATATTTTATTTTTATAATTTCTAAAAATAAAAAATAAAAAATAAAAAATAAAAATCTACACATTACCGGGCGAGCTGGGCAGGAACGACCGGCAGGCGGCAGCTGCGTGCAGGGCAGGGCGATCACGAGTGGCAGCCTGGCAGGGACGATTTTAAACCGGACGACTGACAGGGACGAGCTCCGTCACCGGACAGGCCGCAGAGACGAGCGGCAGGGTCTAGCACCGCCGGACAGGGGACGGGCGAGTGTGAGAGAGAGAGAGGGAAGAAGAGGGACGGCCGACGGCGACGGGCGAGTGAGACAGAGAGAGAGAGAGAAGAAGAGGGGCGGCCGGAGTCCGGCCGAGCGCTGGAAGAGAGAGGGTTTTTTTTTTTTTTTCAAACGGGCGGAAAAAGGGTGCTCGGCTACTCGCTGGTTGAAAATGACGGGCGAGTGGGTGGGTGGGGTAGGGTTTTTTGGGCGCTCGGTAACTTGCTGGTTGAAAATGAAAACGGGTGGGTGGGTGGGTGGGGTAGGGTTTTTTTGGGCGCTCGGCTACTCGCTGGTTTGAAAATGAAAAACGGGTGGGTGGGTAGGGTTTTTTTGGGGCGGGCTTATATACAGAGGAACGAGTCGAGTACGAGTCGAGTTACGAGTCGAGTACCGAGTCGAGTCCCGAGTCGAGTACCTCTAGACTCGAACTCTACTCGTTATGTAAACGAGTAGTGGAAACACGCTCGTACTCGGCTCTAACTCAGACGAGTCGAGTACGAGTCGAGTATTCTGAGTCGAGTCGAGCGAGTACTCGAGCCTTAGTCTGCTCGTGTACAGCTCTAGGTGTACTCACCTGAAAAAAAAAACAGTGAATAAGATAATATAATCTTATATTATAATATCATATGGCCGGCTATACGTGGGACCACCTGCTCTGCTGTTTGATTGTAGCTATAGCTGCCACGTACTGCAGCTATATAGCTACTGTGTACGTCCAATTGGACGTGGACCCCACTTGCTGTGTGGGTTGTAACCGCACGGCCACCCATGTGGCCTACCATGATGTATGTATTCTACTTCCACGCCATTCATTTGATTTGTATCCCCACTGTCCATCTGTTTTACTGGTGGGCCAGCAGCCACCATCTTGCTGCTGCCGTATCACGTTAGCAAGTTCTGGGCCCTTCATGATGTAGTGTTGTATTCATACTGTCCAAATCTGGGCGGTGCTATGCGGGATGCACCATGATGCTTGGATCTCATCCACTCCATCCAGCTGATGGGTGTAGATCCACCTTGATGTAAGTAGTATGTCCTCAGCATCCATCTTCAGATCATGTAGGGCTGCCTGTTGGGCAGACCTAAGGGCCAGGAAGACCACCCGCCAGCGGGCCTGTCGAGACGGGTTTCAATACCCGACTTGATCTTTTTGAGTGGGGCGGCCCATCTACGTGGACCCCACCATTCAAAATAGTGGGGACAGTGACATCTACCATTCAAAACTTTTAAGGGCCATAGTACTTCCAATCAAGTTGATATTTTGTTTTCACTTCATCTATCTCTGTGATTAACCAATAAATAGGTTGGATCTCAAAATACATCACGGCAGGTCCTATAAATGTTTTAACAGTGGGTGTGGCTGCTCTCACTGTTTTCTGTGATAGGCCTCGTGGGTTTTAACGGTTGAAATCATTATCACCACTATTAATTGTGGTGTGGTCCAGATGATCTGTCAATATGAATTATTTTCTTGGAAATGCTCTAAGTGACCTTTAAAAATATAGGTGAATAATGTAATTGATGCAACCCACTTGATGAATATAAGGCCCATTAGTGCGGCCATTAATGTAGCCCAATTGATATATATGAAGCCCGTTGGAGAGGCCCATGGACACGGTCCACTTGATGAATATAAGGCCCATTGGTGCGGCCCACTTGATGTAATGCAGCCTATTGTGATATATTTCGGTCCATATGATGAAGTCGAAGTGGTGCATTTATGACCCATGTGCCGAGGCCCATTGCGATGTATATAAGGCCCATTGGTGCGGCCTAGGTGGTGCGACCCATTGTGACGTATTCGAGGACCGTAGGACGTGGATAGATATGATGTGTTACAGCCCATTCGATAAGGTATAGTGTGATGAACATTAGGTCCTTGTGTGAGACCGTGGGGCCCATTATATGTTTGGCCCTATGTAGGCCTTGTTAGGCTCATTCTCTTCGTGGGTTAACACAAATAAGCGGGCCCCATTCGCCATAAACGGATGGCTCCGTGCTATCAGATTTGATATAATCACTGCCGAAAGTCGATCCTTACATTATGGTTGATTGACTGTCCATCTATGGACCTCGCCTTGTTTATATATGCTGGTTGTCGGTGTCGATTATCGATGTTGATCGTCGGTGCTGATTATTGATTTGATTATTGGTAACAATTATCGAGGCCGAGTATCGAGGCCGATTCCGAGTGTCAATTTCGATTGCCAAGGTCGATTGTCGAGACCTATATGATGTATATGCGACCCGTAGTTGAGGCCTATTGTGATGTATTTATGGCCTATGGGCAAGGCTCATTGTGATGTATTCGTGGCCTATGGGGAAGGCCCATTGTGATATATATTAGGCCCATGATGCAAGGCCCATTTGATGTATTCGGGGCCCATGTGTAGGGCCCACATGTCATGTATTTGAGGCCCATGAGTAGGGCCCACCTGTTGTGTATATGTGACCCTTGAGTAAGGCCAATGATGTTGTATATTAGGTCCTTGTGTGAGGCCATGGGTCCACTATATGTTAGGCTCTATGTAGGCCATTCCTTGGGAACAATGTTGGTTAAATGTCCACATTGTCGAGGTCGATTGTCAATGCTGGTTATGGATACCGATTATGAGAATGCAATAGCATAGCATTATGATACATGCCCATACGCATCATCTGCATGTTTGTTATGAGATGTGGTTGATTATTGCATATTTCATTGAGCATGTTGTTATGAGACTCCCTGATAGGCGGAGGTTATCTTACATGAGCGCATTTTATGTGCAGGATTGATGCATGACTGAATTGTATGACTCATGCATCTTGCATTATGATTACTGTACGCCCTAGCGACATCAGGGCTGTAGCCTACACAGGCATATCGTAGATGGCCAGACGGGATAATGAAAATTTGTTCTAGCATCGTGCTGCCATAAATGGCCCTGGGTGAAAATCCCTAAACCCTCTTGGTACCAGAGGACGCCCCAACGTCGAGACCGAGTGGGTACATGAGCCCTCAAGTGCCGAATACTAGGAGGCCGCGTCTCTCACTGTGTTATGGTCGGTTGGGAGGGGTGTGGCCTTACCTACCCGAGGGTAGGTTGCAATACTAGGCTGAGTTTAACCAGCTCCCGAATGGGTCCGCTATCGACATGCCGGATAGGTATTGACAGACAATTGGTTAGGCAGATAGTGAGGTTTCTTACGCTCACTTGGACTGTGCTGCTGGGAGAGGGGCAAGGCCATTTGGAGTGTACTAAACTCCGGTGATGATTTTAGAGATGAACCGTACTAATATGTGGACTTATTGGGCAGGAGTTGCATACTCATTCATTCATTCATTCACTATCCACTCGGGTTGGTGGTGCGCAACTACTTGTTACATGTGCCTTCGCAATGGCCAGGAATTCGGTTGGGGCGCGTGACTAACCTGAGATCAGGAGTTTACCACATTGAGTCTGACTATCCAAATTTAGGTATAGAACTAGTTTGGATAGAAATTCCTTGTGATGGACCCCATAACCTGCGATACTACGTACTATCATCCCGACTTCACACTCTAGCATGGTCATTCCATTCGCACCGCATATTGCATTGCATTCGTGGCATATAACATTTTGGGTTACTTGTGTTTCTGCATTTATATGGTTTAGATACGACATCTGATATTTGATTCTTTATGTTCCTCATTTGTATAGTTGATCTGTATTACGCATTCTGATATTGCTTGACTCATGGACTTGTCAGCATTTTCGCTTACTCTGATAATATATGATTAATGACATTGCGCCTTTTTCGACATTGTATGATTATGACATTGCGTTGAATACTTGACACTTTCCTTGTGCACACACTTACACCACCTAGCTTATGCACGATAAATGCGTGCAGGTGATGTTAGGTTGCAGCAATGCTGAGCTTGGAGCGTGCAACAGTCTTCTGGAGCTTGATTTTCGATTGATGTATTTTCCTTTCAGCATTGTACTCAAATGATTATATTAGTGGATATATGATGATGATGTTGCCTTTATGAATTGGGTAATCTTGTTGTTATGCTTATTACGAGTTAAATGTACAAAAAAATAAAATAAAATCCTCCTCGTAGGATCTCAGGATCGGAATCTGGCGTATGGACGCTAGGATCCGAGAATGGGGTACTATGGAGGCTGTCGGCACCGGATTCAGCGATCGGGATTCCTATGAATCCGATTTCTGGGTTGGGGCGTGACAGGTAGTGTCGACGGATTGATTCGAGCAGTCGACAATACGCTGGAATCTTCTGTTTCTTAATAACTTTGGTATTTTAATTTTACAAGGTAAAATAGGTAAAATAGTGATAACCCTTGATCATCTAAAGATAACGGGATGATCAGAGTGCTTTGGTTGATCAAGCGAACCCCATAATAAAAGATGGCTAATTATGAGTATTGTGAATGAGAACTACGAGAATTCAGAATCTGAAGATGGAATTCTCCATGTGGCTTATCTTGCGTTAAGGAATTGATTAAGTATAAGTGAATTGATTAAATAAGTTTAGGTAGATGCAATTAGTGAGCTAATTGAGCTATGTAATTAGGTAATTGTCAACTGATTGATACTGAGGTAACATATCATAATCCACATAATTAGATTTTAGGTTAGTAATTCCAACATGTTTCCTCTTCATTGTGATTAAAATTGTTATCTCATTGTTTTGCCAATTGTGATTCTTTGTATTGAGTGTTTTGTTGAATTTTCTTAGAACAGAAATGCTATATGATGCTATGTATATATACGACAATTGTTAATATCATGCATCAGTCATTCTCATACATCCATTACCATGCATTGCATAACCACTCTGAATACCTAGGGGCACTCTCTGGATGACTTGCAGGTACTTATAGTATCAGGTGATCTAGGGGACCATCTTTGGATGCCTACAATATATGGAAGCCTATCCCAAAAGGAGAAATGCGGGTTGATGGAATCCAACCCAAGCAAGTAGACTTATCAACCCACTTGATGCATTCACTCATCCATGCATCTCATGACATTCATGCATTCTTATTTTATTTATGATGTGCATGAATCATGATGGCCAACTGACGTTATATTGATGGAAAAACCATACATATTTTGTGGATGATGAAACATTTGCTCAAGTTTCAGGGCAGGAAGGTGAACCAGTGAACAATTCACATGGGCATTGGCCCTATCTCGATGAAGACAAGCTCGATATGTTAAATCACTAGCACATCTAGTTGGAATTTATGCTATTTTTAAAATTTTGTTTTTGAACAAAATTTGAGTACCTAAAAATTATGAATAGTTAAAGCATTTGTTAGCCAATGGTTTAATAAAGCCCTAAATAGGATAGGTTGTGGTACCATGCCTAGCTTTTGTGAATATTATTAATATGTGGAATGAATGCCTTTAAATTACCTTGGTGGTAAATATAAGTGTGCACGATGGGAATGATTGAATGAAAGATATCTTGTTGGATGTTTATGATTGTGAACTTAGTGTACATTTTAACTAAGCCTTTGAAAATTACTATGAATATATGATTCAAGTACACCCCATATATAAGTCATGTGACGTAACTCGGGTTTGAGGGTGTACACTTTGTATCCAAATTTCAGGGGCATGACAGTATGCCCTGATTAAAATCAAGAGTGGTGTCCCATACACCCCCCTTCCCTCCGTTTTTTAATAATTCTCTATACAGTTGGAGATGGACGAATGTTTTATTATTATTAAAACACAGTGAAATAAAGATTTTAGAAAACATGATTTAATTGATCATAATTAATCAATAGACGGATCCCCATTGTGACCAGGCCATGCTGAAAAAATAAAGATAAAACACATCCCATATATGATTACCCAATGGATGGACTAGATCTGAATGTTAATGTCACTTTTCCAATGTATGGAGTTGCTCCTAGATATTTCAAAAGTGTTGGAGGAAAAGCCACTCAGATTACTTGGTAGGGACCAGGAACTAACTTTGAGCATGCACAGTGTGGGCCCCAAGCCCAGGAGGCATATGACTGGTGTGGAATACGGGAGAGGTGAGTTGATCTGAATCGTCCAACACATGTATTGTGTGGCAAATCCTTCTGTCACTCTAAACCATCACCTATAAGATGGTTAAGTGCAGAAGGAGGGTTGATCTGGACTGTCCAACACCTTGAAGAGGAGGGAGAATACCATGAGAGTGATCATGGTTGATTTGACACCTAAATATAGCCCATGAGATTCCCTAAATATGATCTGGTGGCACAAATTTAAAGAAACTTTGGTGGTCCCAAGCCTGATCCATAAAGTAGGCCATCAACAAAGACGTTAATTGAGTGGTTGTGATTGATTTGGGACTAGCCCTTGATAAGAGGAATCTTAACATATTTAAGCATGGTCTTTAATAAACCATGAACATCTTTACGACAAATCAATTATGAGAAAAAGATCCAAGAAACCGGGGAGTCTGGATCCAGCTAGAGTCCTTTTTCTCAAACCAAGTCACCAATTCCAGAGTAATCAAGAAGATTTATGTATCCTAAATTGCAACTTAAGAGTGAAGGATCCAAGATTAACAAGGAAACCCCATCAAGGGTTTCACCACCTCGATAATCTATAAAAGGAGCAATCGAAGAAAAGCTCGAGGCTCTATACCAAACACATCAATCTATCTTTTAAATTACCTTTCGTTTATCTTTCTTAGCCTAGCTTAGCCTAATTTTGCATAGCTACCGTCTAACGGCTTCCGTTACAGAGCCTTAGGAGTGGAAGTAATTTTTTTGTAACCTTAAATTTTATGATCATGAACATTTAAGTTTCGATTTAGCTGATCACACCCGCCTTGATCGTCTGTCCTAATAGATTCATAAGGTGTTTATCCTTCTCCTTTTTGTTCATTCATTTAGTTGTCTCGCAACTTGTCAGTTGTAATGAGCAACATTTCCAAATATTACTAAAATCGGTAACATTTTTCCTTCTTTAATTTGTATGTGTATACTTATTCCTTTGAGAAATTGTGAACTGAGATTAATGGTGAAAGAACAAATCCTTAAGTTTGTAGACTCACATATATTGTCACAAGGTAAAAAGAACTCATTAGGGAGGGCTACCCCATACCCTTTCACAATTTGCCTAAACGGAAGCGCAAATATTGATGGTTGAAAGGACCCTAAATCTTTGATCCCAATCTCCAATTTGTTTAGCTCAATGCGAGGGTATACCAATGGTTTAGTCAAACTCTGAGTTGAGTAGACTCTGGCACATCTGCACACTTTACCCACACACAAAAACCCAATCTAGACCCTCGATCACACGAGTGGTTCAGTTTGAAGGAATTGATGGCAACACATTGCAAGCAAACTTGGATGTTGGACCCATTTCGTAAATGGTTGGGGCTCAGGTTGAACCTAACACGACTTGAACCCGACTCAATATCATCCACCACCAACAACTTCTTCTCATTTGTTAAGTCTGGTCGGATCGGTATGATGGCAATGGGCCAAGCAGCTTACCGCAGCTTTGGTCTAGGCTTGGAACTAGCTTTCATGGCCCAAAAATTTTTCAAGCTGGGTTGGGCTCCAGACATTTTAGCCCAACCGGCCTGATCCAATTGCATATGTACATATGATATACAACATGCGTGCATGCATTAATGAACAAACGAATTATGTGTATTTACATCATTTTCATTGAATAAATACTAGTATAATAAAAAGCTAATTTACGTATTTCCTGTGATTTTTATGTCCTATTGCTACTGTCAGTTTTGGGGCAGTTGCGATCATTTTCCATGATCATCAACGTTCACTAAGATACAACCAATGTTATTCGATGGCATCAGGACCGTCCTCCATGATCGTTTCCAGCTTTGGCACATCAGATGGTTTTCACAGTGAAATGTGGAGGGTCGGGGCCACCTCAATCCATGCCTGCATAAATCTAGAACCTTGGATTGCTGGTCCACCTCAATGCATGCCTTCACAAATCTACCATCTTTGGCCATGGCCCTGAAGTGGGTTCCGCTCCTTTGGTTTTTGTAGAGCTTTTGAAGGTGTTTTTGTAGGGATTTGAATGAGTTTGAATGGGAATGAGAAAGAGCAGCACATGGCCTTATATATGGAGCGAAGATATAAGATGGTTAACTGTTATAATTTTCAATCAATTATAAAACTAGAGAATGTTTTAAAATAGAAAATCTAACAAATTCCACATGCACCTGGAAAGCGTCAAGCCCCGAAAACCCATTGTATTATACAATATAGCAATTACACCTTTGGATTGTATGAAAACAACCATACAACCTACCTTTCTACCTCACTCATGTTTGGGAGGTATGTGCATCAGGACCGTCCATTTAGTTTCTTGTAACTATTGCTAAAAGCCCAACATGATCAGGGTATTGTAGCTATCAGTTTTTCAAGTTTCATGGTTGCTAATTGTTGACCGCTGATCATTTTTGTCTTTTACTATCTATTTGGAGTTTATCATTCGAATTGCTACAATGGTCTAATTGGCGTAGTTTTTCACATGTGATCCATCAATGATGGGCTTAGTTGATGCACGGTTGTGATCAACCTTCCTCTTTACCAAGTGTAGAGTACAAGGTGATCATGCAACCTTGAAGTTTTATATCATTTCCCCAGGTCAACCAATCAAATTCGAGAAAATGTACCAAGGACAAGACCCACAAAGCCCACCTCTTTTTAACAGCTTCTAGAGACTTCTATGACTAATATAGGTGGATATTTGTAGAGGTGGTTTTGACGGTTCGGGTTTTGCCTGTCAGGTGTTATGGCCCAGGACTCCGCGATTTAAATTATGGCATTTTAGGGACTCGGATGGGTGTGAGATCAAGTCAGATCTAAATGTTTGGGCCCAATTATTGTCAGGCTAGGTTGAGTGGGCTGAGCCATGATCATGATAACTTATACAAGAGACATCTGGAATATATATTTAGCAAGTATTGTTTTTCTTGCCATTTTATTAATCAATGAGTCATATGTGTGCTATACATTATTTCTGATCATTCTTGAAAAACTCAATTGAAATAGAGACATGGTATGATAAGGGAAATATATAGTATGCTAAAGATCTTCAAAGATACTTGAGTATTTTTTTATGGAATCACCGCTGATAGGATGACAAAATAGGGAGTACTTAAAAGGTACTCAAGAGCAAACTAAGTGGCCGACATGCATCTAGGGGGTTGACCGAGAGGGTAAACAAAATAAAATTTTAGCCAACAAAATAAAGTAAGTGGTCAATGGCATATAGAAGCAGAAAGAGATGTCAATAGGTATCCAAAAGTAGACTGAGTGGCCAAGCAAGGCAAGAAAATGGAATGCGGCTGAGAATCTTAGTCGAGTAGTCAAAAGAAAAAGATGTGGAGAGCGATTGAGTATTGGAGCGCATGCGAGTGACCGATAAAATAGATGCGGCAGATATGTGGCTGATGATCGATTAGTGACCAAAAGAAGAGCCTGGTTGAGAGAAGATGAACATTTAGGAAGAAGAAATGTAACAGAAAGAAGGATCGAGAGAGAGGCTTTTCAATTACCATAACCATTATAGTAATGGAGGAAGAATCTGGAAGAATAAGCCATAACAGAAATCTATAAAATAGCAGAGGAATTCAGCATAAAAAATCAATCAAAACACAATCAAGTCTCAAAACCAACAAATCAATATTTATCTTGTCAATTTTCTTTATCTCAACTTATCATAAGAGTAGCAATAATCCAATAATAGTATTTCTTAGCTATAATCTTTAGTTGTAATACAAGTCTATGATCATATGTTGGATTTGTTCCTTATCCAATATCAAACAATTCTTTCAAGAGACACATTCTTGTAGTTGCTCCTGGTGAACAATTATGATATTTTCCTTTTGTTTGATTTGCATTGTTATTTTGAAAGTTATTTCTTATAGAATGCACAAAGTAATTCATCTTAAAAGGAAGAACCCCATCCTCCGATTATCGCCTAATCATTATTCAATTTTGCAAGGGGCTGAGTAAGCGATCGATCTTCTCAGAATTTGGTCATATATGTTCATATTGAACGTATCTTCTTATTTTTTGCGCTTGGGGTCAAAGTTGATCAATTTAGATTGTGTTGTTGTATCGATTCTGGCACGCCCGTATAATTAAAAACAAACCGAGTACCCAACAATGTGGAGTTGGTCCCAATAGTCTGTCTAAAAAATAAGGTTGAGTTATTGATTAAGTGGACCATGCTTGTGCATTCATTCATACCACAACCTTCAATTAGTTTCCTTAGTGTGCCCCTTGATTAGGTAGCATGCCTCAACTCTCATGCATGGGATGTTAGTTAAAAGGATTAGATGCTTATCTTTGGGATTAAAGAGTTATGAATCTAAGGGCATGTATGGCCAATTCTTATCTAATTTAATAAGAGCTGCTCTAATAAGAGTTATATATATATATATATATATATATATATATATATATATAGGATCTTTTATACCAAGTATTGTTTTACAATAAACTGGTAGGGTAAAATCACTTTCTAATATCCAAAAAAAAAAATCTTATTCAAAACAAGTACATTTTATAAAATACTCAAATAAGAGCTTTTTTTAAGGATAGTTCATTATGCATGCCACACCTTTAATTGGATTGTCCATTGTACAAGGCAAACTTTGTAAGACCTGTATCCTAGCTGTACCATTCACTAGGTTTCCGCGGTCCTCCTGATCGAATTCCGATGAGCCGCGGTCTATTTTATCAGTATTTGCGCGCAATCTTGAGTCACGTCTTGTCGACCTGAGTCGGCTCAACCGGAGACCTATACTATTGCGACCGTGCCGACGCCGCGATTCCAACGCCGCATTTCGTGCGTCAATGCGACGTTTAGATCATGAGATGTAGCTCACGCATTGTAATAGTTGTGGATCACACATTTGCGAGGCCCACGTGTCATAATGGCACCACTTCCTAGGTCATCATGGGTGATGTCATCACCCCATGCCAAGTAATAAATGCTTACCAGCATTTATGACACTTATTTCTCCATGAGTCAACACCCTCCCTTACCAAGCAATTAATGATGGCCTTACATCATTAATTCAAGACATGATTTTTTCCTCTTTCTCATCTCTCTCTCTCTCTCTCTCTCTCTCTCTCTCTCTCTCTCTCTTTATTATATATTTTTATTTATTTTTGTGTGATGTGTGGCCCACTTGGTTGGATCCCACCTTAATGTACGTTTAATCATGCCATCCATCATTTGGTGGCCCACCGAGTAGGGTCCACCTCGTATGTATGCGTTGCACCCAACCGTCTAGCGTCCAGGGACGCTGGACGTGCAATGAAAACACAAATATTAGCTTGATTGGCAAGCTTTTAGGCGAGCCACTTATACAGGCCCCACCTTGATGCATGTTATAAATCCAAACCATCCATTCCGTTCCTCAGATCATTTTAGGCGTTAAGCCGAAAGATGAAGTCAATCCGAGGTTCTGGCATGCCATAGCATAGAAAATGGTGGTTTTCACCGTTGAAATCTTCTCTGACATTTTTATACACAAAAAATACTCAATATTGGGCTTGTTTGGCTTGTCTTAAGGCATGGGACGCAATGGATGGGTTGGATTCACTTGGAGTGGGCCCCGCGTAGGAAAAACCCCGGGATTTCAAGATTTTCAAAAAAATAAAAATAAAAATAAAACAACAGCAGCATTGCTGCTGCTGCTTCTGCTGACAGAGAGAGGACGCGCAGGCGTCCTGTGTGTGGGCGGACGGGCCAGGGACCCACGGTCTCAGCCGTGGGCCCCACCATGATGTGTTTTAATATCACACCGTCCATTTTGTGACCCCTCTCAGGGTAGTGGGTCCCCCTCAAAATCAGCCTAAATCGAAGCTCAAGTGGCCCACATCATACGAAACAGTGTGGATTAAACGTCTGCCATTGAGACCCTTTCTGGGTCACAGAAGTTTTGGAATTAATATGAAATTTGTTTTTACCCTTTAACTAGGTATGCATGACCTTGTGAATGGGTTGGATGGCATAGAAACATTATGGTGGGCCCCACATGGGACCCACAGTGATGTATGTATGTCATTCACACTGTCCAGGCAGACGATGGTGCCACTGTCATGTATGTGTTTTATCCCACCGTCCACAGCGTGGGACGGTGGAACCCACCATGGTGCATGTGTTCTGCCTGCACCGTCCACATCACTGGACGGTGTGACCCTAATGATGTATGCGTTTTGTGCACACCGTCCATCCATATGGCATGGCCCACCCCACACATGTGGGTGGCACCCACCTTGATGTATTGATGATGCATCCTCACCGTCCAGCAATATGGACGGTGGGACCCACCAGCTCATGTGTTTACTCTACACCGTCCGTCTGTTCATACAGGCTGTAGTTTTTTGTTTTTTTAATATATATATATATATATATATATATATATATATATATATATATATATATATATATAATATTATTATTATATGAGGTGGGCCACACGTGTGGACCCACCATGTAAAATGTAGGAAATCTCCACCGTCCAGAACTCTCTGGGTCTGGACGGTGGCTCCTTGTAATTTAAATATATTATACAATATTATAATATGATATATTATTATATTATATTATATCATAATATATGTGAGGTGGGCCACGTGCGTGGGACCCACCCGGATGTATGTCTGTATCTAGTCATCCATTCATCAGTTGGACGGGTGGAGTCCGCCGTGATGTATATTTGTACCCACGCCGTCCATTCATCAGTTGGATGGGTGGAGTCCGCCGTGATGTATATTTGTATCCACCCCATCCATCCTTTTTGGCAGGCTCATCTCAAGGCTTGAGATGAAGAAAATACGTCAGATCTAAAGTCAGGTGGACCACACTGTAGAAAACAGTGGAGAGATGAACATCGGCCAATGAAATCCTTTTATGACTACAGTAGTTTTAGATCAAAACGATATTTGTTTTCCTCTCAACCAGGTCCTAATGACCTTATGAACAGACTGGATGGAAAATAAACTGATGGTGGGCCTTAGAATTGTAAACGGTGAAAATCATTATCTCCACTGCTATTTGTGGTATGGTTCAGACGATCTTCGATCTTCATCTCTGCTGTTGTTTATGACGTAGCCCATCTAATGCGACCCACTTGATATACGAGGCCAGTGCTGAGGCCCATGGGCGAGGCCTAATATGATGTATACATGGCCCATATGACGTGGCCCATTATGATATATACGTGGCCCACCGTGGTGCGGCCCATTGTGATGTATGTGGCCCACCGTGACGCGGCCCGACTTGATGCATTTATGGCCCATCCATGAGGCCACCTAGATGTATTCGTGGCCCATCCGTTAAGGCCCACTTGACATTCATGAGGCCCATTGATGTGACCCACTCGATGTGTATATAGGCCCATTGAGGTGGCACACTTGTCGTTTTTGAGGCCCATGGGCGAGGCCCGATGTGATGTATGTGTGGCCGTTACATTGCGTATGAACCCCTTATGTGGGCCACTCCTTGGGAGCAAATGTTGGTTATATGTCCACATTGATGGGCAATGATGGTTAGATGTCCTCATTGTGACCTTCCCTTGGGCCTTGTTCAGCCCGTTCTTACCGATTTCGATTAATGCGACCGACTTACCGATTCTGATTATCGATCGATTCTGATTGACGTGACCAATTTACTGATTCTGATTACCTTGACTGATTACCGATTTTGATTAACGTGACCGATTTGCCGATTCTGACTATCAATCGGTGAGATTGTCGTGACTGATTTGCTAATTCTGATTACCTTGACCAATTGCCAATTTCGATTGATGTGATCGATTTGCCGATACTGATTATCGATCGATTCTGATTGCCTTCACCGATTGCCGATTTCGATTGACGTGACCGATTTGCCTATTCTGACTGTTGATCAGTGCGATTGTCGTGACCGATTGCCAATTTCGATTGACGTGACCGATTTACCGATTCCGATTATCGATCGATTTCGAGTATCAAGGCCAATTCTGATGATTTCGATTTATTGAGGCTGATTGTATATGCCTATTCTGATTTTTGAGGCTAAGTATCGAGGCCGATTCCGAGTGTCAATTCAATTGTTGAGACCGAGGCCGATTGTCGAGACCTATATGATGTATATGCGACCCGTAGTTGGGGCCCACTGTGATTTATTCGTGGCTTATGGGCAAGGCCCATTGTGATATGTATTAGGCCTATGATGCATGGCCCATTTGATGTATTCGAGACCCATGTGTAGGGTCCACATGTCATGTATTTAAAGCCCATGAGCAGGGCCCACCCATTGTGTATATATGGCCCTTAAGTAAGGCCCATTGTGTTGTATATTAGGCCTTTGTGTGAGGCCGTGGGCCCATTATATGTTTAGCTTTGTGTGAGTCATTCCTTGGGGGCAATGTTGATTAAATGTCCATATTGTCGAGGCCGATTGTTGATACCAGTTATCGATACCGATTATGAGTATGTGACTGCATAGCATCATGATACATGCCCATACACATCATCTGTTTGTTTGTTATGAGATGTGGTTGACCATTGCATATGTCATTAGGCAGATTGTTATGAGACTTCCTGATAGGCAGAGGTTATCTCACATGAGCGCACGGTATGCGCATGATTGATGCATGACTGGATTGTATGACTCATGCATCTTGCATTGTGTGCCCTAGCGACATCAGGGCCGTAGCCTCCACAGGCATATTGTGGATGACCAGACGGGACACCGGAAATCTGTTCTACATGGGGTGCTATAGATATCCCTGGGTGAAAGTCCCTAAACCCTCTTGGTTCCAGAGGTTGCTCCAACGTTTAGACCGAGTGGATGTATGAGCGCATAAGGGCCATATACCGTTAGGCCGCGTCTCCTACTGTGTCGTGGTCGGTTGGAAGGGGGTACGACCTTACCTGCTCGAGAGGAGAGGGCAATGCTAGGCTGAGTCTGACCAACTCGAGGAATGGGTTCGCTATCGACGAACCGGGCCCGATATTGACAGGAGGATAATAAGGTCTCTTCCACTCACCTTGTTGCGCACGATGGGGCGGCAATCTGGTTTGGAGTGTAATAGACCCCGGTGATTTCCTAGAGAGGAATCGTACTGATATGTGGACGTATTGAGTAGGAGTTGTATGCTCATTCATTCATCCATTCACTATCCACTCAGGCTGGTGGTGCGTAACTAATTATTGTATACCTTCGTTATGACAAGGATTTCGGTTGGGCGCTCGACTAACCTGAGATCAGGAGTTTACCATGTTGAGTCTGACTATCCAAATTTAGGTATGAGATTGGTTTGGATAGAAGTCTCCTGTGATGGACCCCGTAGCCTGTGATACTACGTACTGTTATCCCGACTTCACACTCCGGCATGGTCATTTCATTCTCATTGCATATTACATTACATCTGCAGGCATATGACATTTTGGGTTGCTATGTTTCTGTACTTATATGGCCTAGACAGAGTTAACAGGATTTATATATTGCATCGCATCTTCGGCATCTGATATTTGGCTTTTTATGACTCCTTATTGCATAACTGTTCCATATTACGTATTCTGATATTGATTGACTTATGGACTTGTCCGTATTTCCACTTACTCTGTTATCGTATAATTTATGATCTTGTCAGTATTTTTGTTTACTCTAATAATTCCTGCTCTTGTCAGTCTCTTTGCTTACTCTGGTAATTCGTGATCTTGTTAGTAATTCTGCTTATTCCGATATTGTACGATTTATGGATTATCAGTATTCTCAGTACTGTATGATGATGACATTGTATTGAATACTTAACACTTACCTTGTGCACACACTTACACCACTCTCTAAGCTTTCTATAAGCTTATGCACGATAGATGCGTGCAGGTGATGTTAGGTTGCAGTAGTGTTGAGCTTGGAGCATGCAACGGTCTTCTAGAGCTTGATTTTCGATTTATGTATTTCCCTTCAGTATTGTAATCAAATAATTATATTAGTGGATATGTGATAATGATGTTGCCTTTGTGAATTAGGTAATCTTGTGGTTATGCTTATTACGAGTTAAATGTACAAAAAAAATCCTCCTTGTTGGACCCCAGGATCGGAATCTAGCGTATGGACGCTAGGAGCCGAGAATGGGGTACTACGGAGGCTGTCGGCACCGGATTCGGCGATCGGGATTCCTGTGAATCCGATTCCCGAGTTTGGGGCGTAACAAACTTGGAAGTAGGCTATCCATCATGTGGGTCCCGCTTTGGACGTGGGTCATTTATTGTTAGGCAACTTTTAATGTGAACAATCCATTATATAAGGCCTAACTTGATACAGGTCATCCTTCATGTGGAGCCCACCTTAAATGCAAGTCATCCATCATGTCGGACATTGGATGCGGATTATCCATCATGTGGGGCCCACCATTAATGTAGGTCATCCATCATGCAGGCCCCAACCTCTAAGCGGGCCATCTATCATGTGGGGCCACCTTGGATGTGGGTTATTCATCATTAGAAGTCAACCTTTTGATGTTGACCATTATGTGGGGCCCATTTTGATATGGATCATCCATCATGAGGGCCCACCTTGGATGTGGGTCATCCATCGTGTCAGACATTAGATGTGGATTATCAATCATGCAGGGCCTACCTTGGATGTTGGTCATTCATTGTTAGGGGTCAACCTTTAATGTGGATTGCCCATTATGTAGGGCCTACCTTATTGTGAGCCATCCATCATGCGGTGCCCACCATCAATGTTAATTGTCTATTATGTGGGGACCAACTTTAATGTTTATTATCCATCATGCAAGGCTTCACCTTTGATGTGGGTTGTCCATTTTGTGGACCCCACCTTTAATTGACGTGGACTATCCATCATGCGGGGCCACTTTTGATATAAACCATCTATCACGTGGAGGGACGAAAAAGAGAAAGAGCCATGAGATAGGGAAAGTAAAACGTTTGCCCATTTTAATGTAATAATCTCTTAATAAAATAAACCTTTATTCCTAAAGAGTTGAAATGTAAAACTCTTATCTCTAAAATAACAAACGTTAAACTGGACCATTACCAAACAATCCAATTTTAATAAAAAAGATTTAATTTTTTTTAACCAATAAGTAAATAAGCTCTTATTAATAGAGATTCCAAACGACCCCCAAGTATAATGTGTTAGGTAATAGCATGTGCCTATCACAAGCACGTTTGTGTATGTTAATAAAGATATTTGACTGGAGCTGATTAAGAGGGATAACCTTTTCTATTTTAACTTCTCCTGAGAACTAGGCCAGATCATACCCAACGTACCTAAACCTGCTATATGTATTTTTTATTTGTTTTCAAGTCAGGCCTGGGTCATAAAACGTGGCCCGTTTAAATAAATTGGTCAATCCCGGGGGGGATTATATGATAACCATGAGCTTGCTCTAGTAGTGTTAGAGTTGTGTGAAGACTTGCAAAAGGTATGGTGCTTAAGCCCTCCTAATGCAACTCTTTTTTAAATGGGTTAGGTCATACGGGCATGAGCCTATGAATCTGCTCATGGGTCTACAAAATAGGTTGGGTCAGGCTAGGCTTGGGCTCAACAATCTACTCATGGTCTAGCCTGGTCATCACATTCTAGTTTTGAGTCCAGTGTAGGGCTTGGGCTCAGGAATGTACTCATGGGACAGTCGATCATCTCTTCTTCGGTCATAGTTCACACGCAGTCCTAGATGCTAGACGCATTTAGTGAATGGATTAGCCCCTGATTGGGTAAGCCTATGCCAGACATGGGGCTTGGGCCTTAAGCGTTGGTCTACATTGCGCCTAGACTGGCCTAACCCAATACCACTCCTATGGATCAAGTAGCTATCATACTTGGGCCTATGTTGGCCCAAGCCTATTTTTTCGGTCGACGTTGGTCGTGCCCAAATGTGACCCGTTGATGGCCTTAGATGCTCATGCTTATGACTTTTGTGGGGCTGACACTTTGGGTTCTATCCTTTTCCCTTAGGCCTTGCTTGGATTAAGGAAAGGAGAATGCAAATTCTGTAAATTCATGAACTTGTCAAATTCATAAATTTATATTAGATTTGGATTTGGAAAATTTTAAAGTCTAGTGTTTGAGAATAAAATTACAAATACAACTATTTGAAAAGCATTTATCTTGGTGGTAGAGCATTTATCATAAAAGATTACTTTAAAAAAAAAAAAAAAAAAACTTTTATAAGAGTCTTAATTTCTAGGATTTGTCTAGTCCTATTTTTTTTATGGACATTTAGATTTTCCCCAAATTCATCTCTTTTATTCCCTCTTTTTTAATATTTTTGTTGGGAAATTTTACAGAAAACTATATAATTAATATGAAATCTACATTTTAGTAAAAATTTTGAAAATGTTTTCAAAAACTATTGCTAATTATTATTCCACTGCCTTCCATCATGGCTGCGTCGGGGAATAAATGGTTTTGTTGCTCGAGTGGGGCCCATTGGGATGTTTATAAAAAGATCCACCCCAACCACCAACTGCATCACCCCATGTTAGGCCAAGTGCCCAAAAATCATCTCCACTCGCGATACAAGTGGACCACATGATTGAAAACAATGTATAGGTTAACGCTTGTCCTCCAAATTGTTTCCACTAGTGTGGTTCACGTGAATCTCAGATGGGTATAATTTTTGGGCCACAAGCATAAATTTTTGCATAGAATATAATGGCTGGAGTGGATTTCATATAATTTTCACAGTATGCCCTACTCCCAACTATTTCTCTTGCATGGCCCATAAGAATCATAAGGCAACTTGATTTTTAGTCTCATGGTGTAATATTAGACTAAATATCTAATGGTGAAAGTGGATCTTACATAAGCATTACAGTGGGCCCTGATTAAAATCAAGAGCATCATCCCATGCAATCCCCCTTTTTTTCTAAAGAATTTTTATAGGACTAAAGAGGGATGATGGTTTTTTAAAAAAAAAATCAAAACACAATTTTTTTTAAAATTTTAATTTAATTAATCATAATTAATTAATGAACGGATCCCTATTGTGATTAACCCATGCTAAAAAACAACGATAAAACACACCCTATAGATGATTACCAATTGGATGAACTAGATTTGAATGTCAATGTCAGTCTCCCAATGTAATGAGATCTATTTGAGGTGTAGGAGGAGGAAAAGCCACAAATTTCCTAATAGGGATTAGGAACAAACTCTAAGTTATGCAGAGTATGGGCCCCACGTCCAAGGGGGCTTACAGATATTATGGATGGGATATGGGAGGGGTGGGATGTTCGATCTTTGTCCTCATTATCTCTTCACTCTCTCCCTACTCAAAATGGGAGATGCCAAGGGGGCTTGGGCGTCACATGCTCCTCACATATCCCTCCCTCCTAGATAGGATCTTAAATAGGAGGATAAGATTTTAAGGGAGAAATGTATGATATTCCCCCACCCTCTATGATCCTTTGTACCTTATTGTGAGGGGAACCCATTTACCTTCATAATCCATGTATTCCAACTTTTTAATTCCTTCTAGTGGCTGTGGACACCAAACTAAGGCTATTCATTTCCACTCCTAGGGTTGTGCATCAAATCTCAACCATTAGATGTTCATTAAGTATGATTTAAAAAAAAAAAAATCAATGGTTAAAACTCAAAGTTAATATTCAAAAATTCACGATAAGCAATCAGAAACTCAAGGAGTGTTTGCTAGCCTTTAATATACTTACTGAATAGTCTAAACCACAAGATCAAGCTACATACTAATGTTTTGGGTAAACCAAGTGGATTCCTTATTGGATCATTGAACTTAAACAACCTTGATGAAACCTCCTAGTCACATCGATTTTTATTGGTCTCTAAGTAGCCACGTAAAGTGAACTAAAAACATATCAATCAAGATCTCTTCATCCACACACCCTCAGGTCTAAGGATTCGACAGAGATAGGACAACCATAAGTATACTCTAGTTTGCGCATGATGGATCTCCCTGACTAATATTTGCAAGTGACCCTGCCAATGTTAATGGTTAATGTTTCAAACCTCATAACTATCTATGACCCATTCACACTCCCACTTGGGGTATGATGAAGGAGAACTGATGTCAAGTCAAGCCTAATGGTGAAGAATGTCCATCTTGACACAAATTTGTTCCCTCACATGAGATGACCAATATCTAGTGTAAGTGTGTCCAAACTCACATAGTCATGGCCAAGACAATAAGATCGATGGACCACATCTCTCCTTAGTCATAGATCGACGTGTCCAATCACATAATGCTTAAGGATAATGAGCCCATAGCAATAAACTTGTTCCACATACAATAAACTAAGCCAATGAATAAATAATCATATATATTAAAAGGTAATGGGGTAACATAAACAATAATTTTTAAGGGCACTACTCCAACAATCTCCCATTCCCCTTAAAACCAATCAATATCCTTAGCCAGTCCCATACTAAGTACATGAACCTTAAATGGACCAATAGGCAAAGCTTAGTTAAAGGATCTGCGACATTATCCGTTAATGATACTTGTAAAACCTCAATATTCTTATCCTCCACATATTCTCAAACAAAGTGCTTTACCTTATCATGGTATCTAGGCTTCCTATATTGTGCAATCGCACTATTATTGTCACTGTATACAGGAAATTGCCTATTTATGTCTAAGACAACTCATAGCTCTGAGGTGATTTTCTTAAGCCACATGACTTCCTTGTACGCATTATTAACGACCGCAAATTTGGACTCCATGGTTGAATTCGTTGTACACTCTCACTTGATGCAACTCTAGTCAATGGTGTTGGGGATTCATACTGTGGAATCACACAGATCTAGATCTAGGATAGCAATCCAATGACACCAAGAACACACAAGAGAACATAGATTTAACGTGGAAAACCCTTGCGGGAAAAAACCACGGCATAAAGCGACAGATCTCCACTATGAAAATAGAAATTACAAAGAGAGAGGACTTACCCGATTCGAACAACCTCAAATCTCACCCTTGCTACACCCTTTAAAAACCCTAAAATCCTTATAGGAACCCTTGGAACTCCTTTAGAGAGCCTTAAAATATCTCTCAATCCCGCATACACCCCTTTATATAAGTTTAGAAAGAAGTAGAATCGGAATAGGAAACAAAAATTGTAAAATCTGCGTTTTCACAGAAAATCTGCGTAAAATCTTCGATGTCATCGAAGGTCCATTGATGTCATCGAAAACAGACCAAAACTGTCTAGCGACCAGGGGTGAAAAACTCGATAATTATCGATGGCATCGAGCAACCTTCGATGTCATTGACGACTAACTTCGATGTCATCGAAACTCTATCGATATCATCGACACACCAACAGACAGATTTAAGACATCTGTCGATGTCATCGAAACCCTGTCGATGTCATCGACAGACCAACAGACATATTTAAGACATCTGTCCATAACAATCTCCACCATATCTTCAATCGTCATCCGTATAGCTTCTTGTCCTCTTCTTTTATCTCTGCATCACATCATAGCTTCTCTTACACACTCCGTCTTCCTTTTACGCATAGCCAAGCCCAGAGAAGTTTTACAGGCCTTGAACTTCTCTACAGGAACGATCTAGGAGAGCATGTCCGTTGGATCAGAATCCACATGCCCAACCATCTCTGCTCCTATCTTCTCAAAAGGAAAGATGTAGTCTTCTTACCATCTCACCACTACCCAATATTATTTGCCGGGGTACTTGCTCACAACACTGATAGCCTGTGAAATAACCGGTCTAATCCAGACCATGACATACACTGCCAACCGTATTCAAATAAGGCTCATGAGATATCCTGCTTTTCCTTATCTGTTTTGGGACATGTCCTGAGGAAAACTTGAGGAGAGACACGTAGGGAACGCTCTCTGGCTTTATATGGCTCATCACATCCTTGATTAATACGTACACATAAGGTATTCCCCCTGTGATTACCAAAGCCTACTTCTCTTTCAGTCTCAATGCTGAGAACCATCTTTGCAGCCCCCTGATCCTTCATCCTGAATGTCATACTTAACCGAGTATTTAGTACATTGATTTCAGGCATGTCATAATTGGCGATTTATATGTCATCAATTCCTGACTCACCATGAAGGAATCAAACCACTACCTAGGCGACAGGTTGAATCACAACCTCCTGTAAAGTCTTTTCTCAGCCCCTTTAACTTCGAACTGCTCTGGTTGCTTTATGTAGATCTGCTCTTCACTTTCCCTTGTAGAAGTGCAGACTCCACATCCATCCTTCCATCTCAAGATCACATTGGCCAACCAGCGCCAATCACGGATTTAATAGACACCTGATACACCGTCCTGTATCACGACAATCACAAATATCTTTGAGAAGCCGATCCCTTCTCTTTGAGCATAACCCTTCGCTACCAACCTTGTCCTGTATCTATGTTGCATCCTCTTGAATATCCACCTGCATCCAACCGCTTTTCGGCCCATTGGAAGCTCCACCAGCTCCCATATGTCAGTCTGGTACAACGAATCCATCACATCTTCCATAGTCACCTTCCACTTCTCAGCACCAGGCTCACCTAGAGTCATTAGAATAGAAGATGAATCCCCTGCGATATTGGAGTCATCCTTGTACTACGCTGATATCCCGCGATCATGCCGTATGATTCTTCTCACAAGTGACTGCTCCACCTGCTCTGTATCTCTATCCGCGTATCTCAGCCTTCCTGCCCTACCCGCTCATGTGGCCATGCCCAACATACCACATACATGCAGAGGTGGAATCTGCTACATCCATTACAACTCCACCTTTTGAAGTGCTCCCGATCAACCTGTACAAGTTACCAAGTCATTGCGCTTTCATGATTACCTGTGTCCCCTTAGATACCTTAAGAGCACTATCAATACCTGTGTACTTGCATACTTTGTCCTCAAGTACACCAAGAGAAATCAAATTCTGCTTCAAATTAAGAACGTGCCTGACATCAGTCAAGGTACGCTCCACCCCATCAAACATCTTGATGCCCACCATACCAATAGCCACAACATTACAGGCAAAGCCATTGCCCATAAACACTTGTCCACCATCACACTCCCTGTAGCTGGCGAACCAACTCCGATGAGGATTCATGTGAAAAAATGCCCCTATGTCTAGCATCCACTCATCCTTACGATCATCGTATGACTGCCTGATAGTAGACACAGACAAAATATTACCATCACATCCACTCGATCCATCTGACGTGGCAGCATTGGCCTCCCTGTACGAAGCCTCAGAATCTTCTCTCTTCGATTTAGAATTTTCATAATCCTTTTCACATGTCCTTCCTTCCCACAATTCCAGCACTTTACTTTTCCTTTGCCCTTGCTCTTGGATTTAGATCTAGAACCTGAAGAACCTGTACCTTGTTCAGAATTCCTACCCCTTGTAAACAGTGCATTAGAAGATGTCCCCATGTCGTCGTTTAGCTTTCTCATAGCCTTCCCTTGAAGGGCTGAGATAACGGTGTCGACACTCAGGGATTTATTCGTGCTGCACATAGTGTCCTTGAATGACTCATACGATGTCGGAAGAGAATTTAGCAATATACATACTTGTTCTTCATCTTTTATCACTTCCTCCATATCCAGCAATTTGCAAACTAATTTATTAAAGTTGCTGATGTGAGCCTATAGATCTCCACCCTCTGCCATCTTGAAGTTATATCACTACCGCTTCAAGTGCAGGTGATTTTCAGAGAATTTTTTCGCATAGACATCCTCTAACTTCGCCCATAACTTAGCCGCAGTTCTCTCCCTTATGACGTTGTAGAGAACCTCATCCGTGAGACATAAACGGATCGATGATAATGCCTTCTTATCAAGAGTATTCCATTCATCATCAGTCATAGTAGACTTTCACTCCTCAACAGCACCATCTTCGCCTTGCTTGATTAAGGAACTCATCATCTTGATCTTCCATAACTCAAAATTATTTTTCCCTGAGTACTTCTCAATATCATACCTGGTGCTTGCCATTATTACCAATCCCTTAGATTCAGATCTATGCCCGAACGATTTCTTTGATACCACTTGTTGGGGATTTGTACTATGGAATCACATAGATCTATATCTAGGATAACCATCCAATGACACCAAGCACACACAAGAGAATACAGATTTAACGTGGAAAACCCTTGTGGGAAAAAACCATGGCACAAAGCGACAGATCTCCACTATGAAAATAGAAATTATAAAGAGAGAAGACTTACCCGATTCGAACAACCTCAAATCTCACCCTTGCTACACCCTTTAGAAACCCTAAAATCCTTTTAGGAACCCTTGGAACTCCTTTAGAAAGCCTTAGAATACCTCCCAATCCCGCATACACCCCTTTATATAAGTTTAGAAAGAAGTAGAATCGGAATAGAAAACAAAAATCGCAAAATCTGCGTTTCCGCAGAAAATCTACGTAAAATCTTCGATGTCATCAAAGGTCCATCGATGTCATCAAAAATGGACCAAAACTGTCCAGCGACCAGGGGTGAAAAACTCGACAATTATCGATGACATCGAGCAACCTTCGATGTCATTGACGACTGGCCTTGATGTCATCGAAACCCTGACGATGTCATCGACAGACCAACAGACAGATTTAAGACATCTGTCCATAACAAATGGCACCCCTAGCTATCAAAAATATGTACCCACTCGTCAATTTTCTAGCATGTGGACTTGCCTGGAAGTCTTCATTGGTATCTTTAACTATAAACAAGTCCACGTGCCCGGTGCCCATATAATAAGACGAGATAACTCATCTTTTTCAAGTTTTTCATAACGTGTTTCACCACCATCCAATGATTCATGCTAGAGAAGGTCTACACTTTTGTAGTAGGATCTTTTTAAGGGGTCCTTTTTTTTTTTTTTTTGTAAATTTACTTCTATAAAGACAATTAACTAAGGTTATAAGGAAATTTTAAGGGATTTTCACCAAAATGACCTCATGTTATGCAGTTTCACGTGATTTGCCTCCCTTTACATAGCCTGACTTTTTCAGCCCTCTACCACTTTTGGAGAATTAGTGGTTGAAAATGCCCATTCTATGGAACCTAATGCCTATATAGACCTTTGCATGCAAGAGGACCGTTGTAGCTTCAATCCCGAGGTATGGTGTAGCCACCACGTGGTGATTGGGCCCCCTAGAGGGTAAATCCAATCCATTCATCCTTTTGTGGCCCACTGGAAAGGTGGTAACCTTATGTTGATGCGAGCTCTTTATGGCCTACAAGACCCGATAAATGATATCGATGGTCGTTCATTGCCAATTGTTTCCATGTAGTGTGGTCCACATGATCGGTGGATGAGGGTCATTCTCAGACCATGGCATTTCTTTAAATTCCAACTTCAATGGACGGAATGGATTCAAGACGTACCTCATGGTGGACTCTAGAAACATCGTCCAAAGACCCTTTAGGTAGGGTCAGAGACCATTCGAGGACCCATTGTTGTTTTGTTGGGACTTCTTACTTTTCGAACATGTCTTCCGGGGACCCACCACCACCCTTTCAAGCTGCATTTTCCTACGCATGGTCACCGTCATTAACTTCTCCGACGTACGGGCACCGCCAATAACTTCTACAGCCCTAAAAATGAGTGTTGTTTTTTGTTCTAACGACTACATTTCTTAGTGACAGAAGCCACTAATATGTTAAAGATATTTGAATAAATTTTTTTATTTTATTTTTTAAGGAATAGCATTTTCTTAGATATGTAAGTCACTTTTGGTTATGGATAGAGAGGGTTGGTCATAGTTGTTGTTGTGGAGAGAAGTGATTGTCGGAAGGAATTTGAGGTGGAGAGGGATGGTTTGTGGTTGCCATGTGGAAGACAATGAAGGAGATAAAATCTAAATTTTATAATGCATTTCCTTAGTTAAATAGTTATGTCAACCTCAACCCTTAACACATGTCAACTAGGGTCGAGATTATCATGTGTTAAGGGTCGAGGTGGGCATGTGTTAAGGGGTCAAGGGTTCAGGTTATTATTTGTTAAGGGTTCGGGTTGTCATGTGTTAAGAGCCAAGGTTACCATGTTTTGAGGGTCAAGGTTGTCATGTGTTAAGGGTCGAGGTTGTCAAGGTTTAGCTTGTTAGTGTATTAAGGGTCAAGGTTGTCATGTGTTAAAGGTCGAAGTTGTTAGGGTCTATGTTATCATGTGAAGTTGGCACGTGTTAATGATCGAGGTTGTCAAGGTCTAGGTTGTCATGTGATAAGGATCTAGGTTGTCATACGTTAAGAGCCAATGTTATCAAGGTATAGCTTGTCATGTGTTAAGGGTCATAGTTGTCATGTGTTAAGGATCGAGGTTTCCCATGAAGGTTTCAACAGTGGGCATTTCTTTCCCTAGTTTTTCCTCTCATGTGGCGCATTTGAGCTTTATATCTGCATCATTTTTTGGATGTCCTAAAATGATCTTGCAAAATTGATGGACGGGGTGGATTTCTCACAAACATCATAGTGGGCCCCACGTTCAAGGCATCATCATGTTAGGTGAGACAGGCGCCACACCTAATCCATTCCACTCATTCTTTATTGTTTCTTATGGTATGGTCCTCCTGAGATTTGGATGTTTTTAAGGTTGAGGATGATCACGTACTAAAATGAGATAGAAAAAGAGATGGACAGTGTGGATATATAATAAATACGCCACATGGTTAGGGTAGCACCCACTAAGGTTTAACTTAGGTAATGCTAATCCACTCCCCACCAGCAGCGGGTTGGATCCGACACCACCATGGCCTAGCTGGATAGGGATGGACTGCCATGTTAGGGGTTCTGTGGGGCCCATCGTGATGTATTTAATTTATCCATGCCGTCTACTTATCTTGACAAATCAATTTAAAGCATGAGTCCTGAAAGGAGGGTGATTGAAGGCCTAAGTGGACCACACCACATGAAACAGTGGGGATTGAACTCTTACTATGAAAAACTTCGATAGGGCCCACCATGATGTCTATTTTCCATCCAACCTGTTCTTAAGGTCACGTACACCTGTATGAAGGGAAAACATAAATATCAGCATGATCCAAAAAATTTGTGGCTCTTAAGAAGTTTTCAATGGTAGGTTTCCAATCTCACTATTTTCTGTGGTGTGGTCCACTTCAGCCTTTGATATGCCTCATTTTTTGGCACATGCCCTAAAATGACCTTTTAAAATGTATGGATGTCGTAGATAAAATATGTACATCACAGTGGGCCCCACACAACACATGATAGCCCCGTTATGGTGGTAACCAATTTGTGTCACGTAATTTCCAACCAAACCTTTCGGAGGAAGTTTCTACCACCGGAAGCTATGTTGGGCCCATCGTGATGTTTATAAGAATGCACTATGTCCTTACGTTTTAGAAGATCATGTTAAGACGTGAGACCAAAAATCACATATCTAAAACTCAAGTGGGTCACACAATTGGAAACAATGAAAAGGGGTTGCCTATCATTTAAACCTTTCTGGCTCCATTGTGATGTTTATATGCAATCCAAACTACTCAAAAGTGGCCTAACTTTTCATAAGGTCATTACCACTAGGATGAACTAAAATAACAAAAATATTAGGGCCTGTTTGGATTGACGGTCTGGATTGTATACTATTGTATTAAAGGAGGATTTTTCCATTATACAATGTTTGAATTGGAGTTCGCGTCCATGGGTTACCATGCGCGCAAATACATCAGCAACTCAAATTTTTCAAAAGGCGGTAATCTGTTTTCAGACGTACAACACTGTATCATGCTGTACAGTCTATTCATTGCGGAGTATTCTCGTGCGGCTGCTGTAGACACCCCACCTATACTAAAGTCTTGAGAAGCTAGAACAGTCCGGGAACCATAACCATAACCTAACCCTAATCCTAATCCCAACCCAAACCCTAAACATAGCCTAACCCTAACTTAAACCCTAATCCAAACCCTAAACCATCTTTCATATGAAATTACTCCTCTAGTTCACCCTATTTACAATCCTACCAAGCAAAAGTCAACTTTCATATAAAATTACCCCTCTGGTTCACCCTATTTACAATCCTACCAAGCAAAAGTCAACTTTTATATGAAATTACCCCTCTAGTTCACCCTATTTACAATCCTACCAAGCAAAAGTCAACTTTCATATGGATTACCCCTATAGGTCATCTTATTTACCATTTTACCAACCTCACTAACCACCAAGAGCCAATGAGAGCATGCCACATGACATTCCTCTCCCCTCAACCAATCACAAGTTGCAATGTCAACTTTTGCCCCTTACCTACCTACCAATTACAACAATGCCATTGGAGAAGGCTATAAATAACCCTCTCCCCCTTCACATTTCACACACCAAACCAAGGGTGAGAGAGAGAGAAAGAGAAAGAAAGAGAGAAAGAGAGTGAGGGTGAGAAGGAGCTCCCAAGCCTCAAAGTCCTGATTTTTCCGCCACTTCTTAGCCTCACCTCAACCATCTCAACCCTTTAGTCTAGCCCGAATTAGCCATGGTGTACTTCATGTTCTAGCCATCTCAAGAGTAAGCCAAAGATCTATCAATTTTACATACAAGCATTCATCATGACATCTATTCCCTTCTCAACTCCCCTGCTTCTCTAGATCTCTAGTAAACGTATGCTCTGTGACTTGCCATGCATCGGATCCTATCACATAAAAAATTCCTAGGTGATCTAGTCCAGTTTTTCTTCACCTTTTGGTATAAGCATCATCACATCCGCCTTCTAGGTACGCCGTTGGACGTATACTCTATGGCTTGCCGAAATTTCGGATCTTGCCACATAAGAAATCCACGTGTGTGCCTAGTCTTATCTCGACTACATCATCCATCCCTTGAGATGGTTTTACCACACAAAGTAGAGACTGTACATTTGTACGGGCAGAGAGGGTACCTAACACCTTCCCTCTTTGTAACCGAGGTCCCTTACCCGAAATCCTGGATCGCAGATCAGGAGTCACTCTAAGATAGGAGAGTCTTCGAATTTCTCCAACCTTACATATTCTGTGGGTTCTAGCCGATTGCAAGATTCTGAGATTAATTGGCTAGTGGTGACTCCAACATTCACAAATCAGCCTAATCACCCCCATCATCAAAACACAACATATAAATCAGCATGGGCACAGAATATCCAGTGACTACAGAATGACGACTCTGCTGGGGATTTGCTAGCTCGTACTAGCCGAGACCCGACTCGAAATAGTGTGGTAATATAATCTTAGGGATTTGCATTCATACCTTGCATTAAAAAAAAAAAAAAAAAAAAAAAAAAAAAAGAGGATCGATCTTTGGCTTGCACCCATTCAAGGCTTTCACTCACCTCATGCTTACCCAATCCAAAGTTGCCATGGCAAACCAAAAAGAAGAAATCATTACGCCTAAAAGGCACCTCCGGATGACCTAAATTCATGGCTCATAATACCACATTCACCTCAACCATGGATGAAATAGCCCCAAATTTTAAGACTTTGCAGGCCCTTCTTGCCCAATGTATTCAAAAAGAGACTGTCCAAACCATGCAAGTGTCATCACCTAGTGCCCCAGTCATTTCAATTTTCCAGCATCCTCCCCATAATGGGAGTCACCTTCAAGGCCAATTTTCCGCAACTGAGAATCCTTTCCAACAGCCTCTCAATGATGAGAACCGCTATCAAATACAATCTCCCATAGTCAGGAATCTCAGCCAGTTCCAACATCTTCCTCCTAATAGGAGATCCAATCAATTCCAGGGGGCAAAACTCCCTTCGACCGATCTCTCTGAAATCGAAGAGCTCTGGGAGCAATTGCGAGAGGTACAGAGAAAACTACAAAGGCAGCAAGGAAGGGATCATCTATCCATCAAATTCAGGGACTTATGTCCCTTTCCAGATGCTCGGGTGCCTCCAAACTTTGAGGTACCCAAATTTAAAAGGTATGATGGCATGGGGTGTCCTATGGACCATTTAAGAGCATTCTGTGGAGAGCTTAATACTCTGGCAGGTAATGATGGAGCATTGATCCGTTTGTTTCAAAAATCCTTGAAAGGCGATGCGTTAGATTGGTACACATCATTAGATTACCATCAAATTAAGACTTGGGAACAACTTTCTCAAGCTTTCATTGATCATTTCGTGTACAATCTTAATGTAGCGCCCAAAAGGGCGGATCTTGCTGCCTTAAGGCAGAGGGATGATGAGTCATTGTCAGCTTACATTGGACGGTGGCGGGCAATGGCCGTTAGAATGAAAACACCCATTGATGACAAGGAGAAAATCTACATGATCATCCACTCTAGATACCTCGTCTCATATCCATATGCCAACTTTGCCCAACTCATTTGCGTCGGGGAACAAGTCGAAGCCAGAATAAGGGTTGGGACAATCTCCCCCTGGTGGCCTCATCAGGCCTCCCCAGTACAACTGATAGTGGAAGGAAGGCTTACTGGATACGAGAATGGTAACAGAAGGGTTCCTGACCTCCATCCAACAGAAGAAGACAATATTGTCGCCTCTACCCAAGGTGCTCAATTCACTCCTCAAGAAGGACAATGGCAACAACAACAGCAAAGGGAGATTCCTTAGTACCCTAATCATGGTCAACAGATGAGGATGGCCCTGGAACCTAGGCAGTTTACACCGATAGCCCAAACTTACAATGAAATATTAGCCATGCTAGTCCAAAGGCAAATACTCACACCACTACTGCCTAGGCTCCCCCCAAACCCTCTGCCACCAAATTATAATGAAAATGAGTACTGTGCATACCACCAATCTCGAGGCCACACAACAGACCGTTGTTTCGCCCTGAAAAAGGTGGTCCAAGATCTGATTGACAACCAAACAATTGTGGTTACCTCTCCTGCTATTGCCACCACCAATTACACCCTCCAGAATCCCCTACCGCTGTATCAAGCAAGCCCCACCTCATTGGGCACCCCTGCCACTAATATCATTCAGGAAGAATCGCCTTGTCATCCAGTCCAATACATCCATTCAATCACTGCCAGCCCAACAACAATACCCCCAAGTCTACAAGGGGCACACCCTACTAGTCCAATCTATTCGCTCTCAAATACGCAGGGGGCATCTCCAGTTGGTCCAGTCTCGATTCCCCTAAGTCTACAAGGGGCACACCCTGCCAGTCCAATCTCTTCGCTCTCAAATATGCAAGGGGCATCTCCATCCAGTCCAATCTCCATGCCCTCAAGTCCACAGGAGCCACCACCGATCAATCTAGTCCATACATCCTTTGCCTCACAAGGGGCACCATCAGCCTATCCGACCCTTACTCCAACTGTCATGATCCAAGAAAATGCTCCTTCCCCGATCAACATACCACATGCCCTAGTAAAATCAGGGCCCAGCTTCAATCATGCAAAAACTTTTCAGGAAGGACATTCTGCTACTCGAAGGGATTTACCTAGCTCTACTCAGTCTTCAATCTTTCAAGAGAAGAGTCTAGGACGAGTGGCTCCCGGCTCTAGGAGAAAGGTTGAGGAAGATATTAACATCGAGATCTTGATCAGCCCCAAAGCATCAACCATCACTTTTCAGGTCTTTGACATCACATCTTCATTTCATCTCCTCCCTAATCGATCTGGGATCCATAGAGTCAAGGTTCTCTCTTTAAGTCTTCACCAAAAGGCCAAATACATTTTCGGAGACAAGGCGTTGACCGGTTTGAATGATCCCGAACAAATCTTTCCGATAGAAGCAGTCAACCATCAAGAGCTAGATATCCCAATCATAGACAAACAATGCTCCGATGAGGATATCCCATACCATAGTCTTGAGTTCGAGACTGTGAATTGCATTCCTCTCGCATGTCCCATCGGATCAAACTGTCTTGCCTCCAGTCGAACACCACATTTTTATTATCAGCTCGAATATCAAGAGAATGCAGGCATGACAGAACTGGGACATCAGCCTCCTATAGGTGAGGTACCAAAGCACAAATGGATCAAAGGAGGGCAAAGTCGGCAAGAGGAGGACGATCGATTCATCCACACATCAATCAGATCCATCAGAGAAGGGATCATCCATCCGATTAGCAGGTCGAGATCCACCATGGGGAATCAAATGAGCAAAATGAGCCCAACTGGGCGGTTTGAAAATGACTTGGCAAGGGGCAAGATTTTCCCTTGATTGACTGTACCATAGTCTGGGTCCCACCTGAGCTGAAAGAATCCAAAGAGTCACAATGTGTCAGGGATGAGTAGAGGAAAGTGACATCCAATACCAACTCAGAACCCAATCCCAAACTCATCACGACATTTTGGCACAACAATGAGGGCCCACCTACTGATCTGTCTAGCCTTGCCTCCTGAGGGGAGGGAGTGCAGGGCAATAGCTGGTTCGCAATCCCCAAGACGGCACAATAAGAGAAAATAATGTTTAGCTCCTTAAGTTGAATCAGACAATCCCTGATTCACATCACCTTCTTTCTTAAAAAAAAAAATCAGAAAATTCTCAAAAAGCCAAAAACACTGGATATTTCCGAAACACCATAAAAAAATCATATACTTCTCAAAAAAAAATTAGAAAATTCTCAAAAAGCCAAAAACACTGGATATTTCTGAAACACCAAAAAAAAAAAAAAAATCAGAAAATTCTCAAAAAGCCAAAAACACTAGATATTTTTGAAACACTAAAAAAATAATAATAATAAAAAATCATATACTTCCCAAAAAAATTAAAAAAATCAAAAAATTTCAAAAGACCAAAACATTAGATATTTTCGAAATGCCAAAAAAAATTCATATACTTGTCAAAATCCAAAAAACAAGAGAAATTTCTCAAAACACAAAAACGGTAGAAAATCTTCTCACAAAGCAATAATGTGCCAAATGCGTTTGTTACAACACCCAAGTTTGAGGTCGACTCTCATGATTTCGATCTGGAGTTAGACTTCAAACTCATGGGTTTGAACGAAGCCCAGGATGGGGAAAATAATGATCCGATTCTCGAGCTAGAGGATTCCCTCCAAAAGTTCGAGGCAAAGGCCAATGTTGTCACGGATGATTCTGAAATTGTGAACTTGGGATCCCTCGAGCTCCCTAGAACAATATGCATCAAGAGATCCTCGCCTCCTGAATATAAGCAGACAATGACAGAATTCCTGAGACCTGGGGCTATCTAACTTTGTGGTTCTCCTATGAAGCCTTACTCAGATCGAATGAAGAGTTAGTCATACACCATCTACTATGAAGCCTGAAGTCAAGCCCATCAAGCAAAGCTGTCAAGATCATGCCTGAAGTCTACAATGGAGTCTACTGATGAATGATGAAGATAAGTTATTGCAGCATGTCAGAAAATGCTTCAAATATTCAAAGCTTGCATAACGGATCCATGTGCATGCTTCGAGTCTTTATAACCTGACAACACTCTAGCCCTTCTTCATTATGGGGTGGGACATCATCGAAAGAATGAACCCAAAGGCATCCAATGGTCATGAGTATATTCTCGTGTTAGACAAAAGCGGGCGGCGATAACACCCTACATCATCAGTACGAATGAAAAAGAAGTCAAGGAAAAAGATTGGTGGTAAGCTCGATGCAACCAACTACATCTTGCAAACATAAAGCACATGACGATCGCTAGGACCAACGACAAACGAGTCTGAAAGAAAGGTTAGCAACATGGTAATCATGCACATCGTATCATTATGCCTACTAGATCCAGGGGGCAACTCCAGGCCATCCTGAGACGGTCCACTGATCATTCGCGAGATTCTTCCTGGAGGTACCCTTCATCTCGCCATCATTAAGAGCAAAGATCTTTCAAAGCCCATCAACGCCGACAACATGAATATCTATCGTGGGTAATCCTACCTAACTATGTTAACAACAACAATCGCAAAGCTAGAGTCAAACGACAAAAGGTTAGCATCCTGAGGTACATTCCATCATCATTCCTTCCCTCCAATAAATGTTCCAAAAAATGAAGGGTTCAAAAAAAAAGATAAAAAAAATAAAGAAATAAAAAAAATGGATGAATAAAGCGCGCAGTCCAAAAAAAAAAGTCGAACCCAATGAGTGAGAACACAATTCACCAACCCATTTCCCCTCAGGATAGTTTAACCCAATGTCAACAGCTTCACGATCGTGATTGAAGACAAAGTCAGGCAGCTCACCAGTCGGCCGACAATGAATGGAGTCCCGCCTTTATACAAGAAAAAGAGAAATCAAAAGAAAAGTAACATGCCTAAGCAAAACGTGCGAGGTGAAAACCTGAAAGGGCGCCTCGAGTAAAAACAGTGGGCATGTAGCGGACTTGGTGAAAACCTGAAAAGACACCAAGGGTAAAAAGAGCACAGCTACCAAGGGGCAAGTAAGAGCAAAAACTCGGGACATGGTGAAAATCTGAAAGGACGCCATGGGCAAAAATGACGAGAAAGTCGGTAGTGGTGAAAACCTGAAAAGACGCTACGAGCAAAAATGACTAGAAAAAAAAGAAAACAAAAAGTGCAGGAACAGGAGAAGCCAAGGCAACAAGCAAAGTAAAGAAGTATAAGGGAAAGATAATTCCCGAATCAGAATTCTGTCAGACTCTACCCAAATCCAAGGGGCATGATCTTAGTATGCGCTACACTCAGGGAATCGAGATCCCTAGTAAACAAATCAGAATACCGGATTCAACGTAGGCTAAGTTCAATATTCTGATTCTACCATTCAAGCACAAGTTCGGACACAAGCAAACACCGACAAATTTGACACAAACAAAAGTTTTCATTCCTTTCAAAAAAGTTTTTTATACATCGTTTTCCTTTCTTTACAAAAAAAAAAAAAAACAAAAGCATTCATGCATATACAGGACAAGCAGCCAACAAAGTTGGGGATCCACAAAGTCAAAGTCAAAGCCCCAGAGGCCCACAGTTTAAAGCCCCAGAGGCCCACATTTCAAAGCCCTAGAGGCCCACATTTCAAAGCCCCAGAGGCCCACAATTCAAAGCTCACAAGGGTCATAAGTTTAAAGCCCCAGAGGCCCACATTTCAAAACCCTCAAGGCCCACAAGTTCAAAGTCCACAAGGCCCACATGTTGAAAACCCACCAAGCCCATTGTTCAAAGGCCCAGGTTCAAAGTCCATGTTTTCAAGCCCATTTCCTAGGCCCACATATTCAAAGCAATGCCCACTACTCAAACCCGATTTTAAGGCCCATGTTCCCCAATTGCCCCATTAATTCATTAGTGGAGGCCATCTGGCTATTCAAAATAGATCACTGCACAATAAAAATCGGACGACGACGCCCTCCGCGAGATCGGACGAATCTTTCAAAAATCCAAAAATATTTCAAACCGTTAGCCCCACCAGCTCGTTAGTGGAGGCAACGCGACTGTTTACATAACTTGTACAATAAAAGCCGGATGACGACGCCCTCCCGCAAGATCGGATGGATGTTTCAAAAAAAATTTAAAATATCTTCAAATAAAAACCGTTAGCCCCGCCAGCTCATCAGTGGAGGCAACACGACTGTTTACTTATGCAAATCAAAACTGAACGACGACGCCCACCCGCGAGATCGAACAAATATCTTTTTCAAAAATTTAAAAATATCTTCAAATAAAATCTCCAAGGAGTCTAGCTCCGAAGAGGATAGTTTTCAAAAATGCACCCGACGCGCAGTACACTGAGGAATCTTCGATATTCTCCAGTTGCGGTTAGTGCAAACAGCTAAATAAGATTCAGTCTCTCTTGATTTCCCCGGAGGATGAACAAATCCGTACATGATACGTGTACGATTGCCCTGATCTCTATATCTGGACAGTCGTACGAATGCTGGTAAGAAATGATTGGATCTCTTTCTGGAAAGAATAATCAAACTCAAAGTGACAACAATCCATTGTAACCAAAGTATCGGAATCAGAAGATTGCATGACAAAAGATTACCTGCACATACCTACTTAGGGATGTTTGTAAAATTTGATCGAGTCGAAGTCGGCGTATGAGTTCCCCATAAGGCCGCACCAACGCGCAGGGCAGCTAACCACTTTGACGATCAAATGGAACAAATACTCTTAGGGTGATTACACAGCAAAGGAACGACAGACCTAACGGTATGGGAATCCTTGTAAAGCCGTGACAAATGCGCAGAGGCCCTTACTTTTCAGACTTACCCTCCAATGCTGTTAACAATCCGATGTGAAATGGTTGTGATTGGTGATCCGTAAAGCCGCGACGAATGTGCAGGAGACAATCACAACATTTTCCTCAACCCTCGTGATATGTGTAAGTTATCATTTTCCAAACAATCGACTGACAATGAAACAATGGCAGGTAACAGATTTGAATCACTATCCTTTTTTACCAGAAGGGTGGGGTGTCCACTTACTTTGGCCTTCGGTTGCTCGCAACCTCGGCCAAAGAAGGGCATCTGTAGACACCCCACCCATACTAAAGTCTTGAGAAGCTAGAACAGACCGGGAACCATAATCATAACCTAACCCTAATCCTAATCCCAGCCTAAACCCTAAACATAGCCTAACCCTAACTTAAACCCTAATCCAAACCCTAAACCATCTTTCATACGAAATTACCCCTCTAGTTCACCTTATTTACAATCCTACCAAGCAAAAATCAACTTTCATATGAAATTACCCATCTAGTTCACCCTATTTACAATCTTACCAAGCAAAAGTCAACTTTCATTTGAAATTACTCCTCTAGTTCACCCTATTTACAATCCTACCAAGCAAAAGTCAACTTTCATATGGATTACCCCTACAGGTCATCTTATTTACCATTTTACCAACATCACCAACCACCAAGAGCCAATGAGAGCATGCCACATGGCATTCCTCTCCCCTCAACCAATCACAAGTTGCCATGTCAACTTTTGCCCTTTACTTACCTGCCAATTACAACAATGCCATTGGAGAAGGCTATAAATAGCCCTCTCTCCCTTCACATTTCACACACTAAACCAGAGGAGAGAGAGAGAGAGAGAGAGAAAGAAAGAGAGAAAGAGAGTGAGGGTGAGAAGGAGCTCCCAAGCCCCAAAGTCCTGATTTTCCAGCCACTTCTTAGCCTCACCTCAACCATCTCAACCCTTTAGTCTAGCCCGAATTAGCCATAGTGTACTTCATGTTCTAGCCATCTCAAGAGCAAGCTAAAGATCCATCAATTTTACATACAAGCATTCATCATGACATCTATTCCCTTCTCAACTCCCCTGCTTCTCTAGATCTCTAGTGAACGTATGCTCTGTGACTTGTCATGCATCGGATCCTATCACATCAGAAATTCTTAGGTGATCTAGTCCACTTTTTCTTTATCTTTTGGCATAAGCATCATCACATCCGCCTTCTAGGTACGCCGTTGGACATATGCTCTATGGCTTGTCGAAATTTCGGATCTTGCCACATCAGAAATTCACGTGTATTCCTAGTCCTATCTTGACCACATCATCCATCCCTTGAGATTGTTTTACCACACAAAGTAGAGACCGTAAATTTGTACGGATAGAGAGGGTGCCTAACACCTTCCCTCTTTGTAACCGAGGTCCCTTACCCAGAATCCCGGATCACAGATCAGGAGTCACTCTAAGGTAGGAGAGTCTTCGGATTTCTCCAACCTTACATTTCCGTGGGTTCTAGCCGACTGCGGGATTCTGAGATTAATTGGCCAGTGGCGACTCCAACATTCATAAATCAGCCTAATCACCTCCATCATCAAAACACAACATATAAATCAGTGTGGGCACCGATTTTCAGTGTCTACAGCTGCGTAGCTATCTCTTTGAAGGCTTTTCTATCTATGGAGAATGGAAAATTCCTACTCTAGCATTGCCATAGATCATCTCCCTTCCCTTGCATGTGGGCATTCAGCTGCTCCATTTCTTCTCTGAAGGTCTGAGGTTCGTTATATAGTTGATACTCTTCTCGAGCAGTTGGATCGGATGGAGTAGGGATTTCGTTTACCAGATCAGACGCTTCTAACAACTAAAATAGATGGATGGCGTGGATGAACGCAGACCTCATTGAGGGACCCACATGGACTACCGAGAATCAACTACTGTCATGTTTGTGAAAAATCCTCCTCGTCCATGAGTTTTATGAGTTCATTTTATGACATGTTGTCATTTTGGATGTCATCCATACCGTTAATAACGTCATTCCTATTGGGATGAATTGAAAACAAAAATATTAGCATGAATCAAAACTTCCATGGCCCCACAAATATTTCAACTGTGGACGTTTAATTATCAAGTTTTCGGCTCACTTGAGCTTTTGATACAGTTCATTTTTTGCTACATGTATTAAAATGAAATCACAAAATAGATGGACGGGGAGGATTTTTCACAAACATGATAGTGGGCCCCACCTGGGTTCTCAGTGTCCCTCCAGCATTATCTTAAAAATAGCCACCGTCGTACAAGTGTCATCAATATTATACGTATATACAATACGCAACCCTAATACGTCGTATCCAAACATTGATCAGAGGAAGAATTTGTATGCTTACCTGAACAATACCTCCTATCCGAACATTGATTTATGGCATGTTGATGTCGATGTATTCTGAAATTGATCGAACGTATACATGAATAGTAGTTGGATACAATACAATACACCCTTATACGTGAATCCAAACAGGTGGCCTAATTCAAAACTTTTGGAGCTCCATGAATGTTTCAACATTAGGCGTCCAATCTCCACTATTTTCTATTGTGTGGCCACTTGAGCTTTGAATCTATCCATTTTTGGGTTCATGTCATGAAATGATTCGGCAAAACATGTGAACGGCGTGGATTTCTTACGAATACCATAGTGGCCCTAGAGAGTTTACCAAGTACCATATGTAATACGGAATCTAAATCCCTCTTGCATCATGCCCTGATTTACGATGGGCTCAATGCATAAGAGCATTTTCGTCCCTTAAATTTTCTAATAATTGTGAGGGCGCCCAAAAGAACAAATCTTTGTAAATTGAGGCCCTCGGATGCAAACTACATACTACAAATATATTCTAGTCAAAATCCCGCATTTTATTATATCTAACTATATTAGCTTTTGACTGCTGTTTTGCTTTCAAAAATCCGGACGCGGATTGGGTACTACCCCGAGGACCTACCTAGGGATGGACGGTCCAGGCAAGGCTCTGTCACTACAAGAAATATGGTTTTTACCTACGAAACTAATTTCGTAGGTAAAGATGACTTTTACCGACAAAAATTATTTTCGTAGGTAAAAACATACTTTTACCAACGAAATTTAATTTCGTAGGTAAAAGCCATCTTTACCAACGAAAATTTTCGTAGGTAAAGGGTGTTTTAACTTTAAACTTTATGTTTGCCTACGAAATTGGATTTGGTAGGTGAAACCCATCTTTACCAAGTATTCGTAGCTATAGGGTCTTTTGAATTTACCCATGTTTACCTACGAAAGTGTTCGTAGCTAAAGGGTCTGTTAAATTTTCAAAACTACCAAACATCAAAAATTTTACTTTTACCTACGAATTATAATTTCGTAGGGAAAAACCATATTTTCCTACGAAAATATTCGTAACTGAAAACTCGGTCAACGTTTTAAAAAAATAGAAAATTTAAAACCTTTGTTTTACCTAGGGAAACATTATATTTACCTACGAAAATATGCGTAGCTAAAGGGTCTTTTGAACTTTTAAAAAAACAAAAAATTGAAAACTTTACTTTTACCAACGAAATGGAAGTTCGTAGGGAAAACCCATTTTTACCTACGAAAGTATTAGTAGCTAAAGGGCCTGTTGAATTTTTCAAAAACGCCCTTGACCTACGAAAATATTCGCAGCTGAAGAGTCGGTCAAGTTTTTACCCATGTTTACATACGCATATATTCGTAGCTAAAGGGTCTTTATTTAAATAAACAAAAAATCGAAAATGTTACTTTTATCGTAGGGAAAACCCATCTTTGCCTACGAAACTAGTCGTAGCTGAAGGGTTTGTGAAATTTTTCCTCCACCATACATTGAGACTTTTGCGTTTCTGAGACTTTTAGCTACGAAATATTTCGTAGGTAAAAGTCTTTTCAAAAATTAAAATTTTCAACTCAAAATTCCTGATATACACCTGTTACAATATAGTTCACCGTATTCTTCCTGATATACACCTGTTACATAACATATTTCATCATATTCACATTCACATCCATCTAAACTAAAACTACGTAAATCCATCCAAACATAAACTACATTCATCCAAACATAAACTTCATCCAAACATAAACTATATCCATCCAAACACAAAACAATCTTATCCACATGACATTCATCCACACATAAATACATATAAGTTTAACATCATAAATAAAATACAAAAAAATATTCATAGCGTTAGGGAATTGAGAATAGGTTAAGGTTTAGGTTTAGGAAATCGGGTTCGGGTTCGGGATCGGGTTTAGGTTTGGGTTTTCAAGTTTATGTTTAGGTTTAGGCTAGGGAGTTGAGATTATGATTAGGTGTAGGTTTAGGGATTTGAGAACACATTTAGGTTTTAGGTTTATGAAATGGTTTAGGTTTTAGGTTAAGGTTATAGGTAGGTTATAGGTTATAGCTATAGGGAATTGAGAATCGGTTATGGTTTAGGTTTAGGAAATCGGGCTCGGGTTCGGGATCGGGTTTTGGTTTGGTTTTTCAAGCTTAGTTTTAGATTTAGGTAAGGGAGTTGAGATTAGCATTAGGTGTAGGTTTAGGTTTAGGGATTTGACAACACATTTAGGTTTTAGGTTTAGGTTTAGGTTATAGGTTATAGCTGTAGGGAATTGAGAATCGGTTATGGTTTAGCTTTACGAAATCGGGTTCGGGTTCGGGATCGGGTTTTGGATTGAGTTTTTAAGTTTAAGTTTAGGTTTAGATTAGGGAGTTGAGAATAGAATTAGGTGTAGGTTTAGGAAAATCGAACATTGAAAAAACGAATTGAAAAAGGAAAAGGAAAAAAGGCAGTGGACCGATGTGAACACACCTTTCTATTCTTGGTGTTTCCAGGAAAAAGATAGAGGCAAAATATTTCTCTTTGATCAAAGTCATCCACAGATGGAGATTGCAAAAGCAAGCCGCCAAGTATATCACTCAAAGGAACCTGTAATCAAGGACCAAGAATAGGTTAGATATCTACACAAGTACAATATGGAAATGCATTACTAAAACAAACACCATGTACTTTTGGCGAGACAAGAATATCCAAATTTGAAAGGCATCCTTCTTCACATTTGCTTGCAAACATACCAATAGACGAGTGAAGTACCATGTGGTAGGAGCAATTCTAATCCCTTTCTTGAAATTCCAGGCTATGAGTGCACTGATTGTAATTCACTCGCATAGGAAAAAGAAAAATGGAAGCAGCATTTCTACAACATTATTCTTCTAGATCTGCAAGCTTTGGTAAGCTCACACACATGCATAAGGCAGCTCGTCTAAACACGTGTACCAGCACGGGACACATATGAGATCAAGCCGATCATCAGGTGGATCCCACAAGGTATGATGCCCTCACCCAAATTAAGGCTACTAGATTGATCATGTGGACCACAGTTTATGAAACAAATGGAAAGTTACAGGGAAAAAAAAAAAACTTGGCAAGTTTTTCTAAGCTGTCTGCTAGTTTCTAACATTCCGGCCCACATGACAGTTTTTTTTTTTTTTTTTGAAAGGTGACGATTTTACTAGGCAACAGCCAAAAGGGAACAAAAAACAAAAAACAAAAGCAACTGAAAAGAGACAAAAGACTACACTAAGCTAGAAATAGAGCCAACAAGCTCAAACACAAGCCCTCCACGTCAGGAAGCCCACTCCCTTATGAAATTAGAAACCTTTCAAAGAACCCGTCATAGGAGCTAGACGCCATGCCCGTCGTCCTGCGCTTGGAGCAAAATGGCCAAACTGGTATTGAAATAACTAGGATTTGAACCTGGTAAGCCTGTTTGGATGCAATATTAAATTGAATTGCAATTATATATTAGTTTGATGAAGCGGAGTCTAGCATTCACGTTGAAGGTAACACATTGAGGACAACTTTGTGATTCAATTCACTTGTGCATCCAAACATGGCCACTGGATTCTAGATTCCAAAAAACAAAAAATCTTAAACAGTACATAGAATTATTTTAATTAATTTAGTAGCACGTAAAACATCATAGGCGCTTTCGCCGAAAAATAGGGGGCTTTGCAGATTGTAACACTAGTACAATGTGGGTGTGGCCCATATTCCCTCTTGTTTCAATCAATCATAAGGTTACTATTATTTCTTTTCTTCTTTTCCAGTTTCCCACCGTTAATCTAATCAAGCTAAAGCTAACCACATATCCCTAGGTTTGACCTGTCCCGACTCACACTTACACCGAAAAGATTCTATTGCTGAGGTTGCATTTGGGTGTTTCCGCATTGGACGGCAGATGCGATGTGATCATGTCCTAAAGCCTGTTATAATCCAACTCTCAATCTGCGGCAGATAACGCGGTGATGCTTGCGTAATGTCGTTTCCATTTTCTAGCATTGCTTAATGCGGTTTCCATTTTCCGCACCAGCCAAACGCGGGACAGATGTGTTTGGACAGAATTGAGAAATGGACATCCAAACAGGTCCCTTGGTACGGTTGTGAAAGTTGGACAACAAACACATGGATCTTGTGTAAGAATTCTATAAGGTGGGCCTTATCGATCAACGGTTTGGATCATCCTAAGGGTTGGATAGTGCGATCAGACGTACCGATGGACCCCACTTAGTTGTGATGCATCTAGAATCGTGTAAGGGGTAGCATGTTAGAACTGTATCCACTTAGATTACCAAGTTCATGTAGAGACAAATAAAATCAGGGGTACCATCAAACTGCAAAGCCGTCATGAGAAAGAGGAGATTGAGCGAAGAGCTGGATTTTAGGGTTATCTGATGCAATCTGTATATCAGGTTAGTTGATCGAAACTGTTCGATACTATTTCCAAAGTGCTGTAGGCTCAACACAGGGCATTCACAGTGATAGAAATAGATTGGTCTCATCACTGCTTTATTTTAGTTCCTGATAGTTTATACCATGTACAAGTTTTCATTTATTCGATTTCTTATGGAGTGCATCGTTGCAAAGTGCACAATTAGGAAGTCTTCCTTGCCACTTGTGATATCGGTAAATCTCTCACTCTCTGTAATTTTATTCAGGGACGCACCTGAATAACTCAGTCCAATCCAATCATCTGGTGGGCCGCACTGTGCAAGTCGAGGTTGAGGCAGTTGAATTCACTATGGATGATAGGATTGGCCTGAATTTTTTGGCATCGTGTTTTCATGGTGGGGTGTGCCCTTTGTATGGGTTGGATGTCACAAGCAATTTTATGTGGGCCCCACGCTACTGTATATGATTTGATACTTTGGCAGGGTGTGATGGATGATACACTGGCACTCAGAAATGGCACATCTGCCTAAAATTAAACTGCCTAGAGGGTATTAAAGGCAAAAAAGAAAAAGGAAAAAAAAAAACTGAATGTGGGTATGATTGTAGCTTCTGCGGTATCAATGCCAGTTATTGGGAAATGGGTGCTTGGGGTGTATATTATAATAAGAACTTTACGTACTTGGGGTGTTTGTTACAGCTTTATACAATTTTTTGGAAAGAATAGTGATATAAGAATGAGAAGCCAACATTTTTGGTTGTTCCTGAACTTTGCAATTGGTATAACCGTACTTGGATTTTGGATATTCTTAGAAAGGTGGGATGGGATGCTTTTCTGCAATATTAATACCTTTCCGTTTTGGGTAGGATGAAACACTTTGGATATTATTTTGCGCAAAGAAGGCAGAGACACCATATCCCATATAATGTGATTCTGGTTTCTTACTCCATCTGAAATGCTTGGCGAGTTGATGGTTGTTCTTGTTGCCAAAATATATGAATAACCAGTGATTTGGAGTACATCAAAACACAGCTTCATTGTGGTTTGTGCATAATTAGCGGTGGCAGTTTCTTAAGGGGTCTTCATGGTACATGTTGACAAAGTCCATCTGTGCATCCTAGAGTATAGGATGTTTTTATGTTCTTCATGATTATACAGTTCTGTGCAATTTCTGAGACAGAAAAATTAGTTTTCTTCCATTGAAGATCTAGGTCAGTTCCCAACCTTAGGTGCTAAGTGAGATAAGCAAATGTGATCGAGCTTTTCTATCTTACTACCAACCGGCCTGATGTGGTTTTACGGATCCCCTTTCTTCCTAATGCTAAGGAAATTGGTTTTTCCAAATGTTGCACTTCTCTTATGAAACATTTTTAAGAAATGGGTTTGACTGAATTGTTCCATTTCAATCAGCAAATGTGATGTTGCCATGCATATCCATCATTGTTGTCATTAACAATCCACCTGCAATGTAAATTAAAATTAGTTCATCTCATTTTAGTTAAGAGTATTTATGTTTCAGTGATCTTGGTTTATATAAATTATCCATGTCATTGATATAAGAATGTGAACCTTTCATCCATGATTCAAGTTTTTCCCAAGACAAGGTGTGGTTGTGAAAGGGTCCAGGGAAATTGTTTTTCATGATTGGTTGAAAGGTCAATTGACATCTCATCCTATTTTGCTTTGTTGGAAAGCACACATAGTAAAGGTGAAGTGCCCTGTTTACTTGTTAGTAAACTTAATTGATGTAGTGTAATTGAAGATTTAACTTAGAAATGGATTCCTGCGAGAACTCTTTTCGTGTTTCTAGTCTTGTTGAGTCCGGATCAAGACAGGATCTCCAGCAAGTTTTTTTAAAGAGTTAATCTCCAACAAGTTTTGAAGAGACGTAGCTCAAAATCTTGCCAAGTCGAGTTGAATGATAGGGTAATTAGGTTCTCATTATCCTTTTTTAAAGTGTAAATCTTACTAATTGTATTCAATATGTGCAGAGAAAAGCAGTTGTATAGGACATACATGGGAACGAACCTGCTGATGTTTACAGAGAAAAGCAGTTGTATAGCACATGACTTTTCCTTTTTGTTTATAACCATCTTTTGAGATGGTTGGCTCAGTTGTTTTTTGTTGCATTGAATGGTTGGTGTAGACAACACATCGTGGTCCTAGATGAAGTCCTAGCCAATAGGTTGGGCCTTATTCCCATCAAAGCTGACCCAAGGCTGTTCGAATATGTTTCAGGTTGACAGTTCGTTGACTTTTTATTTTTATTTTGGCTTTCATTAATTTAAATTGGGCTTATTTGTACATTGATTTTTTAAAAAAATGTATGTATTAGGTACTTCTTCAAGGTCTTTCTTCAAGGGATTTGATATGTGGAAGGAAGAAACTGTAATGAAGGTAAAAAATCAAAGATAATATGGCTTGCTAAATCTATTTCAGGCATATGAATTACTAAAGAATAAGCGGAGAATTGTGAAATCTGAATGTTTAAACTTTTTAACTGTCAAATTAATGCAAAAGGTTGTCCCTCCTGAAAGACTTTTCAATGATTTAGATTATAGTAAATGATTTCCTTAGTCAAGGAAGGTTTCTGGATTATCTTTTGTTGTTTGACAGGAGCATGAATGTTGACCATGAACAAAGCCTTTTAACTAAGCTGAAGCAACAATGGGGTGACCAGCTTATGTTATAGATGAAAGGAATGGTCAGTCATATACTAACTACTTGCTTGAGCTAGTTGCATGCGTGCATGTGTTATCTTCTTCTTTCTAAAAGGGATTTCGTGGTGGTGTTCTTTCATGTTTTTCTGGCAATGCAGGTTACTGATTTTCCATTAGCAAGGGAGAATCAACAGAATGTTTTGAAGCTCCATGCCCATTTCCATCTTTATATTGCTAACAGAATGTCCTTTACCTTCACTATGGTTTTATTTAGGATGATGGTTTTCATATCTTTTCTTTTCTTTTTCAAACTATTCAACAGTATGTTTGTAGCTTGTTCAGCTCCAAGATACATACATGTTGCATCGTATTTTAATTAGACTAAGCTATTCAGGATGATGGTATTTTAATTAGACCAAGCTATTTGTGACAAGAGGTCTTGTGAAAAAGCTAATTGTTTTGCTAAATGTCAAATGTGTGTAGGTATGCTCGTGATTTTGTTCTGACATCTTTTGAGAAAAGCTATTGTATTTTATTACACCTTTAAAAAAAAAGGCTCTTGCGATTTATTTTGCCAATGTGTATAGATGTATGCTAAGTGCAGTTGTGTGCTCTGTAGAAGCCAGCCCAAGAAATGTGCTGATTGGCCCCATGTGTGCTGCTGCTGTGTTGAATGGGAAGATACCATTTCTTTCAATATTGCCACTTCTGACATACCTGTTCATATTCTTTTAATATTTTTTTTTTGAGCAAATAATTTGGGGATTTTCCATATTTGTTTAGTTGTTGCTTATTAGGTGACTTTTGCCTCACCTTTGTTTGCAGGTCAACTTACCTAGATTTCACAGATGGTGATAGTTTCTCCAAGGCCTTGGAACTTAACGGATCGGAACTTTGGGACTACACTTTGAGCCAAGAAGTGACAACCGTGAAGGTGGTGGCAGGAACGGCGGTGGTAGAGGTGGCAGAGATAGTGGTGGCCGATTTGGAGGCCGACGTGGAGGCGGCCGAGGCGGTGCTCGATCACTTTGGTGGTGGTGGTAGGGGACGTGGAAATATACCAAGCATGGGCGCAGCTGGTATAGGTAGGTCATGAAGTCTCGTCACTTGTTAGCTCGTGTCGGGAACAGATGAATTGTATGATTTGCAACCCGAGGAAGTTGTGCAATATCTCAGTTCCTACAAGCTGAGCTCATTAGCGTAAATGAATGTGAATATGATGAAATATATTATATAACAGGTGTATATCAGGAAGAATATGATGAAATATATTGTAATAGGTGTATATCAGGAATTTTGCAAAAAAAAAAAAACTTTTACCAACGCAAATTTTCGTGGGTAAAAGTATCAGCAATGTTTTTTACCTACGCAATTTTCGTAGGTAAAAGTCTCGTCCACGTTTATACCTACGAAACTATCCGTAGGTAAAAGTTTTTTAAATATTTTTAGCTATGTAAATGTTCGTAGGCACAAGTTTTGTAAATATTTTTAGCTACGACAATATTCATAGTTAAAAGTTTTGTACATATTTGTAAAAGTGTTTAGCTACAAAAATATTCGTAGGCATATGTTTTGTAAATATTTTTAGCTACGAAATTGTTGGTAGGTAAAAATGTTTTAAATATTTTTAGCTACGAAACTGTTGGTAGCTAAAAAGTTTTGTAAATACTTTTTCCTACGAAAGTATTCGTAGGGGAAAAGTTTTATCAATATTTTTACCAACGAAAATTAGCATTGGTAAAATGTTTCGCCTATAAAATATTTCGTCAGCAAAAGTCTTACATTTGCCAACGAAAACTTTTTTTCGTGGGTAAAAGGTATTCCCCATGGAGTTTTAGCGAGGAATTTGCCAACGAAAATTTTCGCGGGTAAAACTTTTTCCTACGAAAATAAGACTTTTGCCTACGAAACTTTTCGTCGGTAAAAGTGGCTTTTCTTGTAGAATTGAGGCCCACCGTGATGCATGTATTTTATCCATCCCGTCCATCAGTTTTGATCGATAATTTTAGGGCATGAACCCAAAAGGGAGGTGTATAGAAGATTCAAGTCGACCAAATCATACAAAGCAGTGGTTAAACACCAACCGTTGAAAATTTCTCAGGGGCCACAGAAGTTTTGGATCAAGCTAATATTTATTCTCTCTGTTCATCCAAGTCTATGTGACTTTATAAACGGGTTAGATGGCAAATAAACATCAAGGTGGGCCCTAGGAAGCTTTCAACGGTGTGCATCATTGTCACCACTGCTTCCAATGGTGTGGTCCTACTTGACCCTCGGATTTTCCTACTTTTTAGGGTCAAGATGTAAAATAATCTTTCAAAATATATGGATGGTGTGGATAAAATACATACATCAAAATGGGCCCACATCTCCTGCTATGACCGTAGCTGGGTCCTGGTGGGGGTAGTACCCAATCCGCTTCCCAAAAATCTCCGGCCTAATCTCTCACCCCTAACAGCCTGTAAGTTTCGTTTTATGCTATTATCAAACTTCTCGAAAACATGTAAGTGTTCACACGTACATAAGAAAGGCTCACACCGTGGTGTTTGCATAACATCCAACCCGACTAGCAAGATCTTTCAATGATGAAAATAAGCCTAAAAAATCAAGACGATCTAATTTTCATTGAATAGAAATAAGTATAATACAAGGCTGGTTTTGCAGATTTCCTATGATATTTTTATTGTATGGGTGCAATTGGTTTTTGTGTATGATACAAAGCTGGTTTACAGATTTCTTACTATGTTTCTACTGTATTGATGCTTCTTACCATCATTTTTCTTCATCGGCCTTTGCCAAGATACATCGAGTCTTCTTCTGCAGCATCGGGGCCCTCCTCTTTGATCGTATCCATCCTCCGCACCTCTGACCGTCTTCGTGTCGAAATAAGGAGAGCTGGGGTCACCTCGATCCATGCCATAAATCTACAACCTTGAATCGCTGGGGCCACCTCAATACATGCCTTCACAAAACTAGCTCCTTCGGCCATGTCCCTGAAGTGGTCCCTCTCCTTTTGTTGCTAGAGAGCCTTCGAAGGGGCTTTTGGAGGGATGTGAGGGAGATTGGGTAGAAATGAAAAGAGAGCCATGCATTCCCTTATATAGGGAGGGAAGATGCTGACCTGGTTAGATGTTAGAGATTCCAACCAATCATAAAATAAGAAAAAAAAAACTTTAAAAAGGAAAAACAGTATTTCTACGTGGACGCGTCAGATACCTTACTTCATACGTACCTGAAAAGTCCAAAAGCCATTGTATGATTCAATATAGCCATTATACCCTCGATTGTATGGAACTTCCATACTACCTAGCTTCCCTCCATTCTCATTGGCTTGGGGAAGGTGCATCAGGACCGTCCAATTAGTTTTTTTTTTGCTATGAATTCACTATTGAAGTATGTAGCCATTATTTATGTCTGCCTTCTTTCTGCAAACCAACAGCTGCTCCCATTTTTGTCTTACACTGTCCATTTGGAAGTCATCATTTGGATTGGTACAATGGTTTTAGTGGTGTAGTTTTTTAGATGTGGTCCATCCATGTTGGGGATTACTTGATGTACGGTTAAGATTTACCTTCTCCTGTGCCAGATGTAACTTGAAAGCCTACCATGAAATTTGGAAGTATGATATCATTTTGTCAACCGAGGAAACGAATGGCGAAAATGTGCAGAGTGAAAAGTCCTCTTTCTACGGGCTTCTAGAGGTTTATATGACTAAACGTAGGTGGAAACTCATGGAGCTGTAAATGACCCGGACCAGCCTCTACTAATGGTGTCAATGGCTCGAGCCAACTTGTCAGATCTTCTAGCCCAGAAGTCACGGTTCATATTCATGGGTGGCATGGACTCGTACGGCCGTGAGCATGGACTTAAGATTCGGTGGTACGGATACCACCACCACCAATGGTGCGGTGATGTGTTGAGCGCTATGGGGACCATCATGATGTATGTGTTTTATATCCACTGTTGTAATAGACGTGTTCAATCGAGTTTGTTACAAGGCCTGCCGATGTAATTGACAGACTGTTCGATGTCACCTTCGATGGCATTGAACAGTACTCGACCATCAAGATTTTTTGAAAATTTTCTAATTAGTCGTTGGATTAACTGGGCATCTTTTTTATGCCATCGAAGATCTGTTCGATGCCATCAAACATGGGTCGATGCAATCAAAGAAAGTTGGATTTTCATGTTATGTCTCTGGACTATTTAGGTGTTTGTTCGCTGCCATCGGAGGATTAGATTTGATGCCATCAACAGTTTCCGCGCAATTTTTCGAAGACTTGCAATTTTGCGGGATTTGTTTTCAATTTTGGTTGGGATCCTTCCATAGGCTATATATATAGGTGTAAGCGAGATTGGGAAGTATTCTAAGGTTTCTAAATCGTCCAAGGGTTTCAAAGGGTGTAGCAAGGGTGAGATTCGAGGTTGCTCAAATCGGGTAATCTCTCTATGTAATTCCTTCTTTCATAGTGATATCTATTGCTTTGTGCCTTTTTTTTTTTCCCCTCAAAAGGGTTTTTCCACATTAAAAATCTCTATAATCTTTTCGTGTTAGGTTGGTGCAATTGGATTACTATCCTAGATTCATCTTTGTGTGCTTCCACAGTCCCCGAACAAAATGGTATCAAAGCTAATGTTGGGGCGCAGGCTTGAATCTAAATTAAGGATCAATATCAATGGGAAATACTAAGTATGATACAGGCAAAAATAAATTTGAGTTATTGAATATTAAGATAATTAACCTATTAACTAAGCAATGGGAAAATGAGACTCTTGAGGAGCAACGATCATTTATAAGTGACAATGATTGAAAGACTCTTGATAATAAGGCAAAATTTCCTATCCAATTGTGTCTAATGGATGAGGCTCTCTACAATGTTATGAGGGAGAAAACCATAGCGGGTATGTGGGCGAAGTTAGATGACGTTTATTATATATATAAAAAAAAAGTCCCTTGAAAATCGCCTACACTTAAAGTTGCAATTGTTCAACTTCAGAATAGCAAAGGGTGGAGATGTGAAAGCCCACATCAGTAATTTTAATAAGTTAATTTTCAAGTTTTTAGACATGGAGGAAGTGGTTAAAGATGAAGATCAAGCATGTATTTTGTTGAATTCTCTTCCAACATCGTATGAGTCATTCAGGGACTCATTGTGCACCAACAATTCATCCCTAAATGTGGACACCATTATTTCATCACTCCAAAGTAAGGCCATGAGAAAAATCAACAGTACCATAAGGGTCTCTTCTGATGCACCACTTAGGAGATGCAGAAATATTGAGCGAGATACAGGATCTTTAAGGTCGAGATCCAAATCCAAGGAAAATGACAAAGGTAAGTTAAAGTGTTGGAACTGTGAGATGACTAGACACATAAAGAATGATTGTACAAATCCTAAGTCGAAGAAAGAAAACTCATAGGCTTCTTCCTAGGAGGCCAATATTGTCACATCTGATGAAGAGATAAGCACAGGTGGTATGTTGTCTGTGTCTATGATTAGACACTTATACGATGATCATAGAGACGAGTGGATTCTTAACACAAGAGCGTCATATCACATGACTCCTTATTAGAGTTGGTTCGCCAGTTACAGAGAATGTGACGGCGAACATGTCTTTATAGGCAATGATAATGCTTGTAATGTTGTAGCTATTGGCACGGTTCACATCAAGATGTTTGACGGGATGGAGTATACCTTGACTAATGTCAGATACATTCTTGATATGAAGAAGAGTTTGATTTCTCTCACTGCACTCGAAGTGATAGAGTGCAAGTTCACCGGTCTTAATGGTATCCATAAAGTTTCAAAAGAAGCACTTATGGTTATGAGAGTGTAGAGGCACGAAAACCTTTACAGGTTGATTAAGAGAACTTTAGTAGGTAGAGCGGCAGTGACTTTTGTAGATTCCACATCTGCACATATGTGGTATGCTCGTCTTGGCCACGTGAGCGAGTAGGGCATGAAGGTACTTTTTGATCATTGTTTGATTCCAGCTTTTAAAAATTCTGATTTAGATATATGCGAGTATTATATATGCTAAACAATATAAATTATCTTTTAAATATGAAAAACATGTAAGGAAGTGCTTGATTATGTGCACTCTGACGTATGGGGGGCCATCGCCAGATGTTTCCGTTAGAGGGTTGTCATGGTTTGTCTCATTCATTGATGACTAATCATGAAAAGTTTGATTTTATGTCATAAAACATAAATCTGAAGTTTTCACCACATTCAGACAATGGAATGCAATGGTGGAAAAACAGTCAGGGGGACAAATAAAGTTTTTAAGGACTGACAATGGTAGTGAGTTTACTTCCACTAAGTTTAATGAATATTGCAAACACGAAGGGATCATTAGGCACAACATAGTGCGCCACACACCCGAACAAAACAGTGCGGATGAACGGATGAATCATACTCTCTTGGAGAGGGCCCGATGCATGTTAAGTAATGCTGTGTTGGGCAATAACTTATGGACTAAGACCGTTAACACGACTTGCTATTTGGTGAACCAGTCTCCTTCTATAGCAATTGATTGTAAGATCCTAAAGGAAGTATGAAGTGGTAATAAGATGGACTACTAAGATTTGCGCATATTTGGTTGTGAGGCTTACTCTTATATACCGTCAATTGAGAAAGATAAGCTAGACCATAGAGCCAAAAAGTACATCTTTATTGGCTATGGTGTTGATGTGAAAGGTTATATGTTATACAATAAGTTCACACGTATGGTCATTACTAGCCATGACGTTAGATTCAACGAAAGCTCCATATTCTGTAAGAATGATCAGAGGAGCAAAAGGAACCTGAAATGTTAGTTGTAGACATCCAGATTACTATAGATGATAATAAAGCAGAGACAAATGCACATACAGAGGTACATGAGCAGGTGGAGTAACCACCTGTGAGAAGAAATCAGTCTACTGTTCAGGAGGCTCTTGATGAGGCCGATGCAGAAAATTGGAAGGCGGCAACGAACAATGAGATGGACTCTTTGTACAAGAACAACACAGGGGATCTGGTGGAGCTTCTAGTGGGCCGAAAAGTAATTGGATGCAAGTGGTTATTTAAAAGGAAATATGATAGATAGAAAGCGAGGTTGATAGCAAAAAGTTACACTCAGAGAGAATGCATTGACTTCACAGAGATATTTACGTTGGTGGTTAAGTAAGTGTTTATCAGATTCGTGTTGGTACTAGTTGCCCAATATGATCTCAAGCTAGAACAGATGGACGTGAAGACCGTATTCCTGTATAAGGAATTGGAAGAGCAGATCTTCATCAAACAACTATACAGATACGAAGTACAAGGGGCAGAGAACAAGGTTTGCAGGTTAATGAGGTTGTTGTACGGCCTGTAACAGTCGTTTAGGCACCGGTATAAAAAATTTAATTATTTCATGTTAAGTTAGAAATGTACTATGAGCGAATATAATCATTGTGTCTATTACAAGACACCGAGTGATGACAATTTCACCATCCTAGTATTGTATGTTGATGATATATTAATCGACAATCATGACATGTCTAAAATCGACATACTAAAGACTCAGTTATCAAGGACATTCGAGATGAAAGATCCGGGGGCTGCAAAAAGGGTTCTCGGCATAGATATTCATAGAGATAGAAAGATGAGAAGTCTTTAGTTAACATAAGCAAAATACTTTGAAAAAGTATTAATCAAATATGGGATGGACAAAGCAAAGCCGGTGAGCGTTCCCCACATAGCTCATTTCAACCTTTATCCAAAACAATGTCGTAAATCAAATGAGGAAAAGAAGGTTATGTCTCGTGTGCCTTATTTAAATGTCATTGGGAGTTTAATGCATGTCATGGTCTATACGAGAATGGATATTTTACAAGCAGTCGGTGTTGTGATCAGATATATGCCAAACCTCGACAAGTAACATTGGAAAGCGGTGAAATGGCTACTTCGATATATTCGAGGTACAAAAGACTACGTCTTAACTTTTGAGAAGACATGAGAAAAGTTGGTTGGGTATGTGGATTTAGACTACGTAGGCAATATGGATTCCAGAAAGTCAACTTAAGGTTACTTGTTTGTAATAGCGGGTAAAGAAATTAGTTGGATGTTGAAGTTTCAGTCCGTAGTCGCTCTTTCCACGACTGAAAATGAGTATATGGAGAGGCAGAAGCATTTAAGGAAGGTATTTGGTTGAGAGGCATGATAAATCAGTTAAGACTTCAACACGAGGCAATGCCGGTTAATTGTGATAGCGAGAGCGCTATCAATTTGGCTAAAATTTTTGTTTATCACTCTCATAATAAACATATTGATGTTCGTCATCATTTTATTTGATAGATGCTTAAGGAATGAGGCGTAACTCTGGAGAAGATTCACACCAGTGTGAATCAAGCAACATGCTCACCAAAGTGGTTCCTGCAGAGAAGTTCAAGTTTTGTGCAACTTCTCTGGGCTTGGTGATGACATAAAAGTAGGACAGAGTGTGCATGACAAGCATTAATGGATCTATGATGCGAGGTAGAGATAAGAGAAGAGGACAAGAAACTACACATTTGATGATTGAAGACATGATGGAGATTGTTGTCATAAATGTCTTAAATCAAATCTGTTACAGGGCATGTCAATGCAATCAATAGTCTATTTGATGGCATCGAATAGTGTTCGATCCCATTGAGACTTTTCAATTTTCTCCAGTTGGTCGTAGGACTAACTGGGCATCTTTTTTATGTCATCGAAGATCCGTTCGATGCCATCGAAGATCCGTTCGATGTCATCGAACATGGCTCGATGTAATTGGAGAAAGTCAGATTTTCATGTTGTCTTTGAATTGTTTAGGTGTTTTTTTTATGCCCATCGATATGACTTCGATGCCATCGAAGACTGTTCGATGCCATTAACAGTTTCCACGTAATTTTTCGTAGACTTGCGATTTTGTAGGATTTGTTTCTGATTTTACTTGGGATCCTTCTATGGGCTATATATATGGGTGTAAGTAGGATTGGGAAGTATTCTAGGGCTTCTAAATCATCCAAAGGTTTCAAAGGGTGTAGCAAGGGTGAGATTCGAGGTTGTTCGAATCGGGTAATCTCTTTCTCTTTGTAAGTTTTGCATTCATAGTGATATTTGTCACTTTGTGCCTTGTTTTTTTTTTTCCGAAAGGGTTTCTCCACGTTAAAATCTTTATGCTCTTTTCGTGTTTGCTTGGTGCAATTGGATTACTATCCTAGATCATCTCTGTGTGCTTCCGCATTCCCCCAACATCCACGCCGTCCATCCGTTTTTTCAGCTCATTTTAGTGTAAGAAATCGAAAAAGAAGCAAATCTGAAGCTCACGTGGATGACACCAAAGGAAATTGTGGTAATTGAATGTCCACCGTTAAAAACTTCTTGAGCTTCGAATCTACTTCATTTTTGGTCAAGCTGATATTTGTGTTTTCCCTCCGTCCAGGCCCGTGTGACCTTATCAACAAGTTGGATGGCAAATAAACATTACAGTGGGCCCTGGGAAGGTTTTAAAAGTGGGAATAAGTATCCTCACTGTTTCCTATAGTGTGGTCCACTTGAGCTTCGAATCTACTTCATTTTTTATTTCATGCCGGGTGTTTGGCATATGGTATTAAAGGGATTAGGTGATATTTCATGGAATTAGGTAAGTTCTGTAAAGAACCTATTCCATATGGCCTTTGGAATCGCTAGGTTTCAAGGGTATGTTTCCTTGGAAACTATGATGATGGGATAGAAAAGTCAGGGGACAATTTTCCTAAGAGGGGTTGGATTTCAAAAATCCCTGTCGGATTTCTTGTAAATGACATGTGATTTGGAAGTGGATCCTCTCTCTCCTTCTTGTAAGGAAGCAAATTGCATCCTGCCCACCTCTATAAGAACAACACCTGCAGTGTGTAGCAAGTCTTGCTTCAATTGAGCCCAGATCGAATGGTAATCAACTATGTCGCAGTGAGATGGGGCTATGACAAAGACAGGGGGACGTGGCGGTTGTTAATACCGAATGCTAGTGGTGCTTAGGAGAGACGACAATCAGCTAGAGAAGGTGGAGGCATGGATCCACAATGACCTGAATTCATGGGTTTCCAATGCAAAGTTTACTGGATGGGTGTGGAGGGCAGCAGGTAGTGGCGACATCGGGAATTTTTGCTAGTATATGATAGGTGGGTGTTGTGTCAAGGGTGGTGCATTTATCATAAAAGAATTATTTTTAAAAAAAAAACTTTTATAAGAGTCTTAATTTCTAGGATTTATCGAGTCCTATTTTTTTCTAGAGTTTTAGATTTTCCCCAAATTCATAGATTTATAAAGGTGTGGATTTGGAAAATCCATGGATTTGACAAATCCCCTAATAGTGTGGTCCACTTGAGCTTCGAATCTGCTTCATTTTTTATTTCATGCAGGGTGTTTGGCATATGGTATTAAAGAGGATTAGGTGATATTTCATGGAATTAGGTAAGTTCTGTAAAGAATCTATTCCATATGGCCTTTGGAATCGCTAGGTTTCAAGGGTATGTTTCCTTGGAAACTATGATGATGGGATAGAAAAGTCGGGGGAGAATTTTCCTAAGAGGGGTTGGATTTCAAAAATCCCTGCAGGATTTGTTGTAAGACATGGGATTTGGAAGTGGATCCTCTCTCTCCTTCTTGTAAGAAAGCAAATTGCATCCTGCCCACCTCTATAAGAACAACACCTAAAGTGTGTAGCAAGTCTTGTTTCAATTGAGCCTAGATCGAATGGTAATCAACTATGTTGCAATGAGATGGGGCTTACGTTTGTAGAAGATTCAAAACATGTGCATCAACAAGAATAGTAGGGAGATCGATCGGGGCAGGGCGGATATGAATCTGGATGTGCAGGCGGTTGTGGTGGCGACACGAACAAAGATAAGGACGGCCTACGACAAAGACAGGGGGACGTAGCAGTTGTTAATACTGAATGCTAGTGGTGCTTAGGAGAGACGACAATCAGCCAAAGAAGGTGGAGGCATGGATCCACAATGACTTGAATTCATGGGATTCCAATGCAAAGTTTACTGGATGGGTGTGGAGGGCAGCAGCCAGTGGCGACATCGGGAATTTTAGGTAGTATATGATAGGTGGGTGTTATGTCAAGGGTGGTGCATTTATCATAAAAGAATTATTTTTTAAAAAAAAAACTTTTATAAGAGTCTTAATTTCTAAGATTTATCGAGTCCTATTTTTTTTCTAGAGTTTTAGATTTTCCCCAAATTCATAGATTTATAAAGGTGTGGATTTGGAAAATCCATGGATTTGACAAATCTTCCCCTCGATATAAAAGTTGTAGATTTTAATAAAGGACTGAAAATACTAATGTAATGTAACACATTTTATTAAAATGACTATACAATGTTGATAATCATCTCTTTTATTCCCTCTTTAAAAAAAACTATATAATTAATATGAAATTTACATTTTAGTAAAATTTTCAAAAAGCTATCGCTAATTATCATTCCACTGCCCTCCATCGTGGAAGGCATGGGGGAACAAATGGCTTTATTGCTCGAGTGGGCCCCATTGGGATGTTTATAAAAAGATCCACCCCAACCACCAACTACATCACCCCATGTTAGGCCAAGGTCCCAAAAATCAGCTTCACCCGTGATACATGTGGACCACATGATTGAAAACAATGTACGTACATGTTAGCGCTCATCCTCCAAATTATTTCCACTAGCATGGCTTACGTGAATCTCAGATGGGTATGATTTTTGGGCCACAAGCCTAAATTTTTGTGTGGAATCTAATGGTTGGAGTGGATTTCATATAATTATCATAGTATGCCCTATAAAAATCAAGGGTGGATATCTCTCTTCTAACTATTTCCTTTAACGTGGCCCACAAGAATCATAAGGCAACTTGATTTTTGGTTTTGAGGCATAATATTAGAATAAATGTCTAATGGTCAAAGTGGATCTTACATAAGCATTACACTGGGCCCTGATTAAAATCAAGAGCAACATCCCATACAATCCCCTTTTTTCTAAAGAATTTTTGTACGACTAGAGAAGGATGAAGGGTTTTTTAATCAAAACACAGCAAAATTAAGATTTTAAATTTTTTTTATGTAATTAATCGTAATTAATCAACGAACGGCTCCCCATTGTGTTTAGCACATGCTAAAAAAAAACGATCATAAAACACATCCCATAGATGATTACCAGATAAATGAACTGGATCTGAATGTCAATGTCAGTCTCCCAATGTAATGAGTTTCACCCAGATCTATCCGAGATGTAGGAGGAAAATCCATATTAGATTTCCTGATAGGGACTAGGAACAAACTCTAAGTTATGCAGAGTATGGGCCCTACGTCCAGGGGGCTTATAGATATTGTGGATGAGATATGGGAGGGAGTGGGATGTCCGATCTCTCTCCTCTTTATCTCTTCATTCTCTCCCTACTCAAAATGGGAGATGCCCAAGAGGGCGTCCAACGCTTCTCACGTATCCCTCCCTCCTGGATAGGATCTTAAATAGGAGGGTAAGATATGTGAGAAATGTATGATATTCCCCCACACTCTGGGATCCTTTGTACCTTATTGTGAGGGGAACCCACACTACGCCAAAAGGTCGATTTTGCGACGTATTTTTGCGACGGACTTAGTCCGTCGCTAAATCTTCTTGGTTTAACGACGGATTTAATCCGTCGCTAATGGAAAAGGTCCGTCGCTTTCTCGAAAATCCGTAGTCCGAACGTCGCTGAATTTAGCGACGGACCAAAATCCGTCGCTAAAATCTGATTTACGACGTATGTACGACGGATTGTGGTCCGTCGTTAGTAGGCGACAGACAAAATCCGTCGGAAAACTTGATTTTGTCGCCGTCGTAATTTCCCGCCTAAAACACCAAAATGGCGCGCTTTTCGGTTGCCTTTGCGACGGATCAAGATCCGTCGTAAAAGGCCTTTTGCGACGAACCATGTCCGTCGTAAAAGGACTTGCCTTATTATTAATTTTTTTCATTTTTATCGAAATATGGTGGAAAATGAAGTTTTTTTTTGTAGTCAAATAATTATTTTTTAATAGAATTTCAGGGGTTTAATTGTACATATTTGTATCTAAAATTATTTTTTAACAATTGATTGAATGCAAAAAGAAAATTTATTTTGTTTTTATATCAAATGAGTGAAATTTTTATTTTTATTTTTTAACTTAAAATTAATATTTAAATGATTTGTAATATCATATGAAAAAGAATATTGAGAAGTTTAAAAAATTTAATAATGTTTGAGAAAACAAATTAGATTTTGACAAAATAAAAATAGTGATTTAATAAAAATCTATTTTGTGGGAAAAAAAGAAATTTGAATAAAGTTGATAAATTTGAAAAAAAAAAAGCATTTGATTTTGAGAAAAAAAAAATATCTTGAAAAAGAAAATTAAAAAAAATTAAAATGTGAAAATTTTCACAATGTGGGCCCCACCATAATATTTTATAAAAACAATGAGATTTTGAAAAAAAATATATCATTTTAAAAAAGAAAATTGAAAAGTTGAAAACCAAATAATGCTTTTAAAGAAAAAAAATCAGCATTTTGTAATTTTTGGGGAAAAAAAAATTTTAAATTTGGGAAATTTTTTGAGATTTTGAAAATAAAAATTCTGAATTTATATTTTAATTTTTTTGAAATATTTTATAATAAAAATGATATTTTGTTAAAAGTTTTCAAAGAAAAATTAAGAGTAAAAAAAAATATATTTAAAAAAAAAATTGTTATTTTTAAATAGAAATTGAAATTTATCTGTAAAATAAAAAATATTTGTTAATAAATTATTAGGTACATCCACTAATTGAACCTTTAGATGTTAAAATCAAATTTCACTCAAATTGTTGATCAATCTTGTATGCCCAATATCTTCCTCATATGTAGCTTGATCGAGGTGAATAACTAGTCAAATTGTGGGTATTGATCAGTAAAATAGAGTGAATGGACCAGACATGTAAAATGGGCCAAATATTCTAGTCAAAATTATGACCCAACTTAGTAACATCATGAGAACCTAAAATTTGATGTTAGTAAGTTTTGTGGGGCCTATCATGATGTGTGTCGAACATCAACACCATGCATTTGATGTGTCCCTTTTAGGTTATGAGATATCTCAAAAATCATCCGTATACGAAACTTAGGTGGGCCATACCATCTAAAACCATATGAAGACATCCTAAAAAATATAAAAGCATTTGGTGGGGCCCACATGAGTTTTGCAACTGAAACTTGGTTTGACCCCTCATCCAAGTGGGACACACATAATGAGTGGCTTGGATATGTGAATCACATTTAGGCAGGTCCAATATATGATTATGAATGTTTCAAGGAAACCCCTCTCTACTATATTTACTATATTTAGGTGAGTTACTCATTACCCTTACCAGAGTAAACTCTGTGGGGTCCACCGTTATTTATTTATTTTATCCACTCCGTTCATCCATGTTAACAGATAATTTGAGGTCTAAAGAACAAAAAGGAAGCATATCCAAAGCTCAAGTGGACCAAACCACAAGAAAAAATGTGATTGAACCTCTACCATTGAAAAATTCTTGGAGGCCATGGAAGTTTTGGATCAAGCTGATGTTTGTTTTTTATCTTCATTCATATATTTTTTATATTATGAACAGGTTGGATGAGAAATAAACATTATTGTGGGCTCAAGGAAGGTATCAACGTGGAAATCATTATTCCACACCGTTCCATGTGGCATGGTCCACTTGAGTTTTGGATTTACTGAAAATTTGGAATCAATCCACATTATTCATCTATTTTTTGAGATCATTTTAGAGAATTATCCAAAAAATGAATCATATTCAAAGATTAAATGGACCACGCTACAAATAAGGGGAACGGATTGGCTACTCCCTTGGCACCCGCCAATGGTTGGTGGTCGGTGCTCTGTGGGCCCCACCATGATGTATGTGTTTCATCCATGCCTTCCATCTATTTTGAAAGATTATCTTACGGCATGAGACCAAAAATGAAGTATATCCCAATCTGAAATAGACCATATTACAGGATATAATGTTGAATGAGCGTCAACCATTAAAAACGTTTCGGGGGCCATAAAAGTTTTGGATTCAAATGATTTTTGTTTTTCCCCTTCATCTAGGCCTATATGACCTAATAAATAGATTGGATGTCAAATAAACAGTACAGTGGGCCTCATGAGGATTTTAATGATGGATATCCAATCACTATTATTTTCATGTGGTATGGTCCACCCGAGATTTATATACCTCTCATTTTTGGAATAAATTCCTAAAACGATATTTTAAAATGGACGAACGTAATGGATGGAATACATGCATTATGGTGGGGCCCACAGAGCACTGACCACCAGCCAAGGGGTTGGTGCTGGGGAGACTAGGGACGCGAATTTCCAGTGAAAGCATTTCGCAGCAAGTTCCTGTGCAAGGATGCTGGGTGGGGCCCCACCGCGATGTTTTTTATCAATCCACCCCATTCACACGTTTTTATAGGTCATTGTAGGATGTGAAAAAAAATGAGTTGATCCACAACTCAATTGAGTCACACGAGAGGGAAAATTGGGGAAAGAAATTTGTACGGTTGAAACCTTCTTGGGCTCCATTCTGATGTCTTTGGGCCACCCAAACCGTTCATAACGTCACTCTCAATGGGATAAAGTAAAAGAACTGAAAAAATATCTTGATACAAAACTTTCATGTCCATAAGAATGTTTCAACGCTGCTCACCAAATCCCCATTGTTTCCTCTCTTGTGGCTCACTTGAGCTTTAGATCCACCTAATTTTTGGTCACGTGTCCTAAAATGATCTCCTAAAACGGATGAACGGAGTGTATTTCTCTAAAATATCTCAGTGCCCCACCCAGCATTCAAGTTCCTGCGAAAGCTAGCGTCCCAGGAGGCCATGTACTAAAGTGACGTCACCAAACTCCGTAGGCCCCACCATGATGTACGTTTTGTATCCACACCTTCCATCCATTTGGAGAGATCATTTTAAGGCAATATCCAAAGAACGAGTTAAATCTAAAGATTGTGTGGTCCACTCAAGATTTAAATCCAAAGCTCCAGTTGACCCACATACGTCCAACCAATAATATTTTCAGATTGTGTGGTCCACCCAAGATTTATTTCAATATAATTTTTGGGGATCTCATACAAAATGATGTCGTGAAATGGATGGACGGCGTGGATGAAACAAATCTATCATGGTGGGGCCCATAGAGCGATGCCAGGTCCAAACGTCAAATTACCGTTTTGAATCATGGTTTTGCAATGTGAGTTTTGTATTTTATGTAAAATAGTGGTGACTCGTACATAACAATAGTGGCTATGATTCAGAGTAATCCAAACCATCCAAATAATCAGTCTAGGTGCAAATAGTAAATATTTATAATTTTATTATGTAAAATAATCTTAACCATGCAGAAAATGGTCCCACGCATGTACGACCGTTAATAGAGCTTGTGTTATAAATTAGGGTAAACTCACAGTATATGGATTTGAAAATTTTATCATATTCCCAACAGGAAAACCTTCCCACGCCCGCTCCTCTTCTCCCTCTCTTCCACTTTTCCCTCATCTTCCATCGAGAAATCCTCCCCGGGCCGCTGGAGCGTCATCGTCCATCGTCCATCACCCTTAAACGGAAGGCCCTGCGTTCCGTTTCACCTCCACTGAGGTACAACTAATTTCTCTAATCCATCTCTTCCTTTTCTTCTCCTTACTATCCTTACCAAATCTCTTGCATGCATTTCCATCGGAACGTTCATTCATCTTTTTTTTTTTTCCTTTTCATTCATCTCTCAATCTCTCTCTCCCAGCGCCATGATTGGAAACCCCTAGATTCGGAACCCCCATGATTGGAAACCCCCTGTTTTTTTGGGTGTTGGGTTTATGTGTAATTGTTATGGGAAATGATATTTTCAGCCCCTTGGTCATGATAGATACACCCCCTTTTTGAACTCATTGTGATTGTAATGTTTTCACCGTACATCCAAATAATAATACTGATCCAAAACTCAGATAGGACATGAACAGGAGCAATGTAAAATCACGCCTAATAACTAGATATTCACATGGTTTGGCCTACCAGAGTTCTTCAATGGCACACCTTTGGTCTGTGCCTTCATCCTGGTGGGGTTCTCCTGATGAATGGGTTTGATGGCCTATACACTGAGTTCTTCAAGGGCACACCTTTTCAGGTTTTTGAACAATACAAGGACAAAAACCACCATCAGGTGGGCCATGTTGGTTAGATGTGCTGTCCAAAACAACTAAAAGCCGTCCGTTTCATTTAATGCACTAAATAAATGGACTGCCAAAACAAGCTTCCAAAAAGCTGTGGGCCGGCCTTATTAGGGAGTGGATTAGGTATTTTTTGGATAACACCAAATTCCATAAGACAGACATGGCATTATTTTATTGGATTACATATGCTTGTTAGAGAGTGGACCACCAACTTTCAAAAGATTGTCAATGATTCTTTTTTGACAAACATCTGCATGCTAATGAAATAAAGCCAAGTTGTTAGACTATGATATTATTATTATTATTTATTTATTATTATTTTATTTATTTTTAAAAAAGAAATATATGCTTGTGAAGGTTCATACAATAGTGTATGGATGTGCGTGCATACCTTAACAGAAGCCATTCAATTCATGGGCCTTTGATCAGATTGACCAGACCATTCCCTCTGACAAATAGAGCTTTGTTCGCACAGTTTGGACTGCTCTACATTTTAAACCGTTGATTTGATGGCTGCCATTGAAAATTTAAAATCAACAGTCCTGCAATACGATTTTTGTCATATGAACCATCTGCATTTGGCCCCACTATTTGAACAGTGTTGATAGAGATACATGTATGCCACGTGTACAGTGGATATGTCCAGGTATTTGGATCATGAAAGGACACGTACCCAAGAGACCAGATTCTCAATGAAAGTAGAGATTTTGATCTGCTTAATTTTTATGATTCTCTTAAAATGAGCTGAAAAAATTGATGAACAGCATGGATATATACCAATGGCCCCCAAAATGAAGCAGATACAAATCTATAGGTGATTACACCATTGAGGGCCTTAGGAAGTTTTTTATGGTGGTAGTACAATTACCACTATTTCCTATGGTGTAGTCCACTTAAAATTTTGATTTTTATAACACATACATTAAGGTGGGCCCCACAGTCCGGGAAACACCCACTATGGTGTTACGCAGGTAACACCTAATCCATTCTCGCGTTGAATGGGTCGGCACCACATTTATTGTGCAAGTGGTATACATTTACATCAGGCTGTGTTTGTGGATGAACCATTATCACACTGGTAAGATGATAACAACCGTCTAATTTCTCCTGTTGATGGCCACCAACTGGACGGCAAGGATCATCGGATCAATGTAATTCTTTTGGTTATGCTCATTCACAATGGGACCTATACCATTTGGTGGCCCTATGTGGGGTGGACCATTTGAATGAACAATGGATGAAATTAAATACAGGTCCGAATAATCTATGCTTAGAAAAAGAAAGGAGGATAAACCTGTTACACTTGTATTGAGCATTTTCTTTTTGTTACTACTGGTGAAAGGAGGATTCAATGTTATTTGATGTCACGCTCTGAGTTTTGTTTATCTGTTTATGTATGGAGAACAGGTGGTGCTGGCATCTGGTGAGACTGGTTGCAGGAAAACAACTCAGGTTACCAGTTCTTTTTCTTTGATTCTACATTTAGAAATGAGTTGTATTTTGAATCATGTTCATTTAGATTACAAATTAGATAGACATATTCATTCGTAATCTGACTTAAACACATCATGTACACGTTACCAGAGATGGCTTCCATGACACCATGCAAGAACTGGATGAGGGCAGGAAGGTTAACTGTTGAATACAGGAAGGTGTTGCAACGTTTCTAAAGTACGTGAAACAAAATTCAAATGGGGAAGACTGGCACAGCTGTCCTTGTGCCAAGTGTTGTAATATACGTGGGAAGATGACATTAGAAACCATTTCCGAACACTTGGTTTTTAATGGCATAGATCAAACGTACACGACGTGGTTTCTCCATGGGGAACAACGTCTTGAAACAGGTGCAAGTACATCTGTCGATAATCGTAATGAAGATGTGTTGCCTAGAATGGTCGATTTGGTGAATGATGCTTTCAGTCATTTTCAACCCATTGAGTTAGATGCATGTATGGATGAGGTTAACAATGAAGATGATATTGAACCTCATGATGACTTAAGCGATGAGGTTCGGTATAGGAAGTTAATGGAGGATGCAAAACAACCTCTATATCCATCGTGTAAACCGGAGCATACAAAGTTGTCTGTGACAGTGGAGTTGCTGAGTATGAAAGCTAGGTTTCGTTGGTCAGACAATAGCTTTACAGAGTTGTTAAACTTGCTCAAGAAAATTTTGCCCAACGAGAACTCTTTGCCAGATAGTACTTATAATGCAAAGAGGCTGATCAGTTCATTGGGTATGAACTATGAGACAATACATGCATGCCCTAACGATTGTATTTTGTACTGGAAGGACCATGTTGATAAGCAGTGTTGTCCAAAATGTGGAGCAAGCAGATGGAAATTTAAAAGTGTTGTAAGGTCAACCTCCCCACGTGTACCTTGTAAGGTGCTGAGGTACTTCCCATTAACACCGAGGTTAAAAAGACTCTACACTATACCAGAGATTGCAGAGAATATGATATGGCATTCAAAGTCGGCTCAAGATGATATTTGCATGCGTCATCCAGTGGATTCGTCTATGTGGAAGATTGTAGATGAAAAGTATGCTGATTTTGCTGCGGAGCCACGTAACGTTCGTTTGGGACTTGCAACGGATGGATTCAATCCTTTTGGGAATATGAGCAATTCATATAGTTGCTGGCCTGTTATGATTGTTACGTATAATCTCCCGCCTCATTTATGCATGCGGAAGGAGTTTACCATGTTAACACTTTTGATCCCCGGAAAAAAAGGTCCAGGACATGACATTGACGTTTACTTGCAACCGTTGATTGCAGAGTTGCTTGAATTGTGGGAAGGATCTGTGACATATGACTCGCACAGTAGGAATATGTTCACAATGAGGGCAATTTTACTATGGGCAATACATGATTTTCCAGCATATGGACATCTTTCTGGTTGTAGGACAGGAGGAAAGTACGCATGCCCTGTTTGTAGTGAGGAGACAGAATCAGTTTGGCTTGGACATGGAAAGAAGTTTGCATATATGGGACAGAAGATTCCTGCCATCAGGTCATAACTTTAGGACTGACAGAACCAGATTCAATGGGAAAGAGGAAAAAAGGAAGGCTCCGAAGCGTATGAAGGGTTCAGATGTACTACGTAAAATGAATAATATTGAAACCGTTTTTGGAAAGCAAGTGGGAAAGACTAAGAAAAAGTCTAACAATGACCCGAACAACATTACTGCCTGGACGAAGAGATCAATCCTTTTTGACTTGCCATACTGGGAGCATTTGCCCATTCGTCACAATCTGGATGTGATGCATGTTGAGAAAAATGTCACCGAGAACCTCATTGCAACAATCATGGATACAAAAGATAAGACTAAGGATGGTTTACAAGCCCGTCAGGATCTTCAGGCTATGAAGATAAGAAAGTCTATGTGGCCTGAAGAAAGAAACGGCAGGTTATTCTTACCCAAAGCTCCTTTCACGTTGTCCACATCTGAAAGAAACATGTTTTGTCTGACACTGAGCAATTTGAAAGTTCCAAGAGGATATTGTGCAAACTGGACACATCGTGTCAATTTAGAGGATTATCAGCTAAAGGCCCTCAAGTCGCATGATTATCACATTGTGATGCAGCAATTGCTACCAGTTTTGTTGATGCACTCGTTTTTAGGAAAGAAGAAGACATTGCGCACCGCCATTTGTGAAATGTCAAGATTCTTCAACGTCATATGTTCGAAAGTTATTAATCGTGAAGAGCTTCAAAATATAAAACATAAAATAGTGGAAACATTATGTGTATTCGAAAAATATTTTCCCCCATCCTTTTTTGTTCCTATGACACACCTAGTGGTGCACTTAGCAGAGGAAGCACAACTTTGTGGACCAGTCAGATATCGGTGGATGTATCCTTTTGAGAGGTAACATTAATTATCAGAATTTATCAACTTTCTTTTTCCTTATTATTATTATTATTATTATTATTATTATTATTATTATTATTATTATTATTATTATTATTATATCTATATCTGATTTTAATGTGTATAGGATGATGAGAACATACAAAAAGTATGTGATGAATCAAAGTTATCCAGAGGGTTGTATTGCTGAACGCTACATACTGGAAGAGTCCATGATGTACTGCATGGACTACATGCCTGATAAGATGTTAGGAAGCCATAAGAGAGTGAAAAAGATATTCTATGATGAGGGTGATGATAATGCCAATAATTTCCAAATCGATAAAAAAGGGAAAAGTTATCTTCTTACTAATGTGCAATATCAACAAGCACGCAGATGGGTATTACAACATCATGCTGAAAATGCTCAATGGCTGGGGTATGTTGATAAAAGTCTATGTTTCTATCCTTAAGGTTTTTAAATTGTACCATGCAAAGTAAAAATTTAATTCATATATTATATTGTATGTGAATTGTAGGAAGTACAATGAATATATTCATGGCCAAACACGTAAGGGACAAAACAGGAGGGGCAATCCGTCGGTGCAAAAAGAAGTAAACTACAATGCTTGGTTAAGGGAACAATTAGAGAATGAAGAAATGTCACAATTTAAGAGAATCGCTATTGGTCCTAGCTATGATGCCACATCATACAGTACATACTCAGTAAATGGATATGTTTTTTGCACATCAGACTCTGAAAAAAACTTGACAACACAAAATAGCGGGGTCTCTATGAAAGCCTTAACTATGTTCAGGGCGAGTGCCAAGGATAAGAACTTGGTAGAACAAGAAGCCACCTACTATGGTATCATTAGACAAATTCTTGAATTAAACTACTTCAGCTTCAAGATAACATTGTTCTACTGTGATTGGGTGCATATCGAAGATACTTCAAATGGATGTTATGTAGATCCTGAAACAAATCTGATATTTGTAAACCTAGGAAGGTTTAGAAGGAATATCAAGGAAGAGGATGAGCCATTTATCCATGCATCTCAGGCGGCTCAGGTCTTCTATTGCAAGGATCCGACAAGAGATGACTGGCATGTTGTCTTAGATGTTCCGAAGCGACTGACAAAAGATGCATATGCATTTGAGGATCCGCTAGTGTTTGAGGCCAGGTTGACTGCAGGTTCCTCGAGCCCTTCCTTAATAGATGATCCGTATGACCCAACTAGTGAAGATATACAAGAAGGGTCATATGTAGAAATTGTTGAATGTAACCCACGTATTCAGAAGCGGAAAAGAAACTGATCAAGTTTCATATCAGGTTGAAGTAAATTTAATTACATTTACTATATTAGATTATTTTCCTTTTCATTCAGCAAAAACATATGCATGTGTATAGTGTATCTCTTTATAATGTATAGCAACATATTAAATGACTAATCATTTTAATTTTATTTTTTTTTTAAAGAAATTATGTCGTATGTAGGGCCTTCTAGTTCTGCCCCAGCAAGCACCACAAGGATTAAAGTTTCAATCAGTCCACTTGGAGAGATTACTGGAGTTAATAAAAATCAATTCACCTCATTTCTAGGAAATGTGGTCAGGACTCATTGTTCAATTGCATACAAAAATTGGCGGCTTGTGCCAGATACCATCAAGGATAATGTTTGGTCAACTGTTTTGGTAAGCATTTAAATACATGAGTTTTACTTTCTAATGTTTATAATATCATTGTTGTTGACTAATTGCCCTGTGTAATGAAATATGTAGGCTAAATATGATGTTGACGATAGTAACAACTGTAAAAGTGCCATAATTAAGCGTGCTAATGATATGTGGAAGGACTGGAAGAACCGATTACGAGGAAGTGTCCTGGATATGTATGATAATGATGGAGACAGAAAGAAAAATTGCCCAAATGGTGTCAAGCTAGAAGATTGGGTCAAATTCGTTGATTACGAATCTACAGAAGAGGCGAAGTCTCGTCGTGAAAAGGGAAAGGAATCCAGAAGAGAGATGAAGTTCCCTCACACGACTGGTCGACGGGGGTCTGCTAGGACGGCAGAGTTGATTGTAAGTTTTTAACATAACTTTAATTTTTTTAATCCAATTTAAGAATACAGAATAATTAACATGATTTCTCATTGTAAATTACAGCAACAAAAAAATCCAGATACTCAAATCACGAGAACTGAATTGTTTCTGGCAACTCATACTAGATCCGATGGGTCTCTCCCTTCACAGGAGCTGAGCATCACAACGGAAAAAATAAAAGAAATAGTTGCCAATGACCCGGCTTGTATGCATAATGATTTAAATCACGATCCGGTTGCACAGGTTTTTTATTCATTCTCTTCATTTTGACATACTTAGCTTTCTGAACATTTTTTGTTACTAATATACATGCATTACTAATAATGGCTGATTATCATTTAGGTTTGTGGTATTGATAAAAGAGGACGTGTAAGAGGGTTGGGTCATATTCCAAAAACTACCATTATTGCTTCAACCCCTTACATTAATGAAATTAGAGAAGGAAAGGGCGAAATTGCTGAGATTAAAGCATCGATGATTTTATTAGAAGAGAAAATGGAAAACAAGTTCAACGAGTGCAAGAACATGATATTGAACATTGGAGAACGTTTGCTTGAAGTTAATAATAAAATAGATAATCCAGTTCAACCAATGCATAGCTCTCCTGGCACTGCTGGTTCTCGGGTATTTTAACAATTAATTAAAGAATAATGTATAGTTACTATTTTATCCATGAAAATAATTAAAATTATTTCTTGTAGGGGTTTTATCGATCTGGCGATACCTCAAGTCATCGTGATGAATCACTCACTCCACCTCCACCTCCACCTCCACTTCCACGGGTGGAACAAATCTGTCATTTGACAGATATTTGTAGTCGAGTTGTTGCACGTGGGCGTTGATTAGAGATAATGCAGGCATCCCTCCAGATTGCATCAAAGTTATATTGGATGTTGTTGAAGTTCACAGCGCGAATGTGTTTGGTGACATTGAGAAGACGTTAGCCGATTGCGATGTGGTGATGTTCTCGTTTGGCCTAGAGTGCTGACGAAAACATAGATATTAAAGTAGTTTACTTAAAACTTTTCCTAAGTCAAGAACATATTTTGTAATTTGGTCAGGACATATGGATTGTGTTTGAGGTTATTTTGGATATTATTTGACTAAATCTTTATCTTGAATTATTTAGTAGTTTTGTTTGACTAATCTATGATTTGTTTCAGCTTTTCATCTTCTTATGCGTGACGGAAGGTACACATATTTCTATTAGGTTTTGTTTTGATTTTTTCTTTGCTTATGCATAAAATGTTCTGATTTAAATATTTAGAACTACGTAGTGGCTTGATCCCAATCTTCCAACATTGGGTACGTAGGCAGCCGTTCATACTAGACCATATCGGTGCAGCCACAATTTTTTTTTTTTTTTTTCTTGTAGTGTGGATGCATTTTCATCAGGACTACTTGGCAATAAGAGTAAGGTGGATGTAAGTTTTCGAAACCTTTAATTAATCTTGAATGATTTATATCTTTATCGCTTCATTTATATGCTGTCGTCAGGGTCAACTTGTAACTTTTCAAAACTCGCTCTGCCATAAGACATTACGTAGTGCCTGGGGAAGTTTTGTGCTCTGATTGCCAGTGCCATGCCAGGATAAAGGAGGGTTGCATCAGGTCGGGCAGCCAGCATGAAACTTTTGCCATATGTTTCATCATGAATCCTAACAAACATTCCAAAGTGTGGCATCTTCGAAGTAAATAAATCAGCACTTACAAGTTGTATATTAGTGTATGATGATTACAAGTTTCCATTAAGGAGGCATCATTACTGCTAAAAGAAATGTTTAGCCATTTAGCTTTGATGTTTCAGTTGTCTCCATTCATGGAAGTCTTTGATCATGGCAGGTAGGCACACACAAGACACACAGGCGGTATCTAGCCCGCGATAGCGTACCTATGGACCGATGCCACGCGGAGTTCCTAAAGGGCTATTGGGGATTGCCTTTCAATACAACAGTAAGGCGAATAACATGCTGATTAGCTCATTTGTTTCCATGTACCAATAAATCTACTAAACAAGTATCTCATTCACCCATGTTCCATTTTGGGAGTTGAAATGGTGAACACCGCAGTGACAATCTCGCTCTTGGAAATTTCCCGGCCTAGGAAATTTCTTGGCATATTTTCAAATTTTGAGGTTTTTCTTGAGATATTATTGGGGGAATCTCACTGAAAATAAAAAATATTTGAAATATTTATTGTAAATAAACAAATAAACTTTAAAACTTAAATATATGTATATTTATATAACAATTCCTTTAGGTTTACTATTTTTGAAGTTAATATCATGATATTTTGAAATCTCGTGATAACGCCGTTTTGTATTTTTTAGTGATATTATTGGAAGAATTTCAAAATGTCAGCGATATTCGTCATTGGTGCGCACTCTTTCAATTTCCAAAATGGAGAATGGTAAATCAGCTGGGGTGCGTGTAGGTATCAATTCCCAATGTATTAACTCCTTAACACTGGAATTGGCAGGCTATAGATGGGCTTTATTGTGTGGGGGATAGCTGTTTCCCAGGGCAAGGTGTTTTATAGCTGTAGCATTTTCAGGAATTATGTGTGCACATCGAGTGGCTGCTGATATTGGTAAGCAAATTTTAGAACATAACTTGGAATTTGTACTTTTGTTTTTTTTCTTTTTTCCAATTTTTATTTGTACTTTCATTCTTTTTTTCTTTTTTTTCCAATTTTTGTTTGTACTTTGTCCAGAGTAGATGAATAGAGGTCACCTAATCTCTAAAAATAGGAGATTTTCCTCTACCTCTTTCTATAGAATCTGACTTTAGATGGTTCAAGCAAGAAGTTGTGACATTTCATACACACCTCCAGTGATGATGAAGTATCATTTGACTCCATGTGTGCCATTGTGGCAAGTATGCACAATATGTGGGTTGTCATAGGTGACTCCAAAATCAGGCTGGTCCAGTTAAAGCTCGTCCGAACTTGTATGAAAAAAAATGTACACTTGCTAGACTGAACTATATGAAAAAAAAAAAATGTAAACTTGCTAGACTGAACCAATTTTCGGGCCGCGGCACTTTCATGGTGGGTTCACCTGATGAGTGGCCTGTATGTAACATGTGCTCTCGTGATAAGCATTCACATTTTTGTCCTTGTAATATTGATAGGACAAATTCTCAAGGACTTACCCCTCCCTTTTTATTTATTTATCCCTTTAGTATCTCTCATTTCAGGGCTCGAAGCAAAAGCCCCAGTATTGGATTCTGCTCATCTTCGACTGCTTCGCTGGTAAGGACAATTGCATGAAAAACATAGGTTTTATGTATGGCATAGAAGAAATTGTAAATAACACCAGCGGCTGGTTGGCTTGCCTCCCAAAGAAGGTTTAATGAAATAGCCTACATCAATGAAGGCTTAATGAAATAGCCTTAAATCTGAATTTGTTTCTTCCTGAGTAAGTTTGCGGCGTGTACCCAGGCATAATCAAATCAATCATGTTTGCAAGTTGTCATAGGTTTCTGCATTTAGGGCTGAGCAGTGATTATCCACGGCAGAATTCATGGAAGAAAAGCTTGCGGGGTGGTTCCACCTTTCAAACCAAAACAAGAGTATGCAGCCGCTGCTTTAGTCTCCTCTCATTTTTGGCTCAGTGAATTTGGTCTGGGGTTCTGTTCTAGTCCTCAAAACTGTAACTGTATGTGTAAGTGGAGCCATGGTTGTTGTTGTAACATAACATTGCATTTCTTCTTGCTTAACTGTGTCTGTGATAAACGAAGTGGACCGCATAGCGAGGAACATGCATCGCACTTCCCTTGTAG